>JAYESA010000015.1:85953620-85981120 GCA_036927795.1 Iris macrosiphon | reverse complement strand
AAGGGAGCTCTTCGTGAAGGCTTTCTCTCAAGCTAGTAAACCAATGTCTCATTTACACAGTGCCATCGCAGAGTGGGGTACTACATAATAACCTATCGAGAAAAAGTATCGCCCTCTAAAAATAAGATAACTTACGATATCCAGGGCAGCGATAATCCTCATCCCTCGCCATCATCAGTCGATAAAACTCTTACGATCAAAAACATATCTCTCAATTAATCAAGAAAATAATCAAAAAAAACTTTTGCCGATATCTTTAGAAATATTTACGAACTAATTGTATGGAATGCTCATCACCGTAACGTTATCAGGGCAAGGAATTTCGATCAAGAAGACATCTTCGAACTACAACGGAAGAACATATGGCCAAAGGATCGAGTTGCACTAATAAAATTATGTCACGCCCTGATCCCATTGGACCGAAAGTCACCACGGGATGGGATGTCGTGAAGCCTAAGTTGCGCTTGCACAAGACCAAGATTGTTGTTACGATTCACTCCCACTTTTGGGATATTAATATGTGGCCAAATGTAACCACCTATTTTGAGTAGAGGGGTATTTTTATTATTTTATATAATTAAATTTGTATGATAGTACTAAATAGTTCTAATATTGTTATTATGGTTAGTGTGCTAGTTAACTAGATTATAGTAAGTATTAGTTAGAGCTAATTAGTGTCAACTAGCATTAGTCATGACTTAGTTAGTTTAGAATTATTTTGTTACTGCATGGATAGAATATCCTACCCTTTTATTAGTTAGATGCCCTATTTAGCTAATAAAGATTCCCTCATAATCAAATAGAATCCCTACATAAAAATTTCTAGAAACTTAATTAGGGAATAAAGAGGGCATTATTATCTTTTTATCACCACTCATTAGCCATAGTGGTTGGCCTTATATAAGGTGTGGTTAGCCTCATTTAGTCCCTCTTTAGCTACTCTTTCATTACACATTCATCCCCAAATTTCCTCTTCCAAATCCAACTAAATTCTCTACCAATCTAATTCTAATACCCTCATTCTCATTCATTACCATTACCATGTAGGAATAGGAGCACTGGAGATTGCAAGAAGTATCATTGGAGAGAAGCTAGCTAAGAGATCCTGTCCAAATCACTCTTTGTGTCCACTTGGAGGAGTTTCATTGTGATCCAACTACCATTAGGTATAATTTCACCTTATCTATCAATTTTAATACTAGATTACTCATTTGAGACTCTAGGAACCCCCCTATGGACATAACCAAACTATTATATGAAGAACTAGGTGACATTGTCCTCAAATCTAGGAGATCTATGTGTTTTGTGTCCATTATAGTAAAATTCTGATATTGGGATACCAAGTGTTTGTCATATATTCTAATATGGTTATTAGTGTCTAATTGGGTTTGTGGGTGTGTCCTTGTGTCCATAATTGAATGTGTTAAGCCTGTATCATGATAGATCATGATACGTATCGGTAATTTGGATATTTTGGGAGTTTTGGTTCAATTGGTGATAATTTCCCTTTTAATATATTGTAATTAGTTATCATAGTTATTTACAATTCATAATGATGTATTATATTATGCTCCATATAATTTGGGGGTTGGTATCATGATGGATTAGAGTAGGTGTTGTGTATCATGAGTATCTTGGTATTTTGGGTCATGATACTTGTGTATCATGACTTAATGCACATCAAGTATTTGAGTATAGTTGTGTGTGGGGATTCATGAGCGTGTGTTTAGTATCATAGGCTTTAGGTTGTGTCAAGGGTGATAGTGTGGTATGAAGTGAAAGTGTTTGTGTGTTGTGATCAATACTTGGTAGTTGATAGATTAGTGTGTGAGTGTATTGTGTATCAGTTTGGATGATATACAATATTGTTAGGGGCTTGGGTTTGGGAACTAATGTGAGGTAGTGGTTGTTATGACTGTATACAATTTTACACAACAAGCATCATGTGTGAACTGTGTTCACTCAAGCCTGCAGGGACTGGAGGAGGTTCAACAGTGTGCAGTTGCACAACTGTAAGTGTGTAGTGGTACACCAACTAGGTAGCAGTTGGCTAGAGGGTTCTAGTTCAGTGTGAGGGGGATATCTAGGCTCAGGTAGGACTGCTTAGGTGCAGTCAGTGTGAGGATGCAGAGAGGCAACGCTGAAGGGGGGAGTGTGTCAAATGTAAGAGGTTAGTTCAGGCCAGAGAAGATCGAGCCTCTATGCACTTCAGAATGCAGTAGAATGGAAGTAACTTGAAGTGAGTCGGGAGCTATGATGAGTATCAGCAGACTGATACACAGTATCATTGAAAGGGAAAATGATTTGGCTTCATCGGAATCGATTTCCATATTCAGTGGACTTCGTAGTGGCAAAGTCAAGAGGGACCTCTCCGCTGTAAGTTTTCTTGCCTAGTTTTCACTGTCGCCTTATTGCTTTCATGCTTTTGAGTTGATTTTCAAATTTGTGTTTTCTTGAAGGTTTCGATAGATTTTATTGCTTTCGTTCGTTGAACTACACTTTTGTTTTAAGCTCTAAAAGTGGAGAAGAGGTATTGATCATCTGTTAATGGCAATGCAGGTGATCGTGTAGTAGACGTCGCACGAGCAGAGTCTTGAAGCACCTTCTTTTCTTTTCTCTCTCCACCAACTTGTAAGTAGCTATAATTCGATTAGTTGATCCTTCTTCCAAGGCTTCACATCTAAAATCTTGTCTTCTTGGTTATTCCGATCAGACGATATCATAATAACTAAAAGATGTTAAGATAAAATAGAATAGACTTGGAATACTTAATGCTTGTCAATCAACTTGTGAACGATTATCTTGATGTATGCTAGTTTGCTTAGAATATTATTTTATCATATTTTAATTTTAGTTAGAATATATACTTCTTTTATTATTGTGCTATCTATAGAACAAACCTTGCTATAAAATAAACTGAACAGGAAGACTATGCAAAACAGATCATGCCAAGTCACTTATCTCGTGCTTGTGTTGCCTTAAACTTCCTCAATCGATAACTTAGTTAAACTTTGTTTGGTCATGGACAACTTGTGCACAAGGTCTTAGTTCCTGCGGATGGTCGCTGGGGTACTGGCACCGATTCGATTCGGACGGAACTCCTTGATAGTCGCCTGCTTCGGACGGGATATCCTATAACGCTCATGTTCCATGCGTTGCATGTCATTTCATTCTGAGACTATAACTCGTATGGCAACGTGCCAGTGATCCCCTCGTATATTTAAACTGTGCAAGCTAATTATATCTTTGTATCCGGTAAGGTCATGGTAAGTGTTGTTCATGTGGTTCAGACGGGTAGGTAAAAGTAACCGAGCAGTGGCATATTTATTTAAATAATTTTCTATATTCATTGCTTGCTTATAACTTGAACTAAAGCAAGATAGAAAGACTACATAACTTGCATGCTTCACATAAACAATGTATTGATTGGTATAGTTGGGATAGCTCGCCTTCACTAGTGCATTTCGATGTACTAACAATCGTTGCAACAGGTTTCCTGTGCCAAGGCGATCCTGCAAGGAGCTAGAGCAACTTTCCAATCCAGTCCACCTACCGGCATGCCCTGATCGTTCCTTTGAAGAGATATTTTTAAGCTCCAGGAGCTCGTGCACATACCTTATGCAGCTCCTTGGAAAGATGATAGCTTCGCTCGAAGGTGTCTATAGATTTTGAATTTTTAGTAAAAGCATGTAATGTACCAGACGACTATCTCATTTTGCGTCCACTTTTGTAAGCCCGTGCGGCAACCATCTGACTTGTTCAAGAGTTTGCAAAAGATGCTCATTATTAATAAAGAAAACTTTTTCTTGTATCTATATTGTGTTCAATTGTATGCGTACTCTAGATATGTGCTCGTTATATAAAATGCCTTGGCCTTGTGCGTTGCACAACCTAGGCACGTACGACATTACGCCCAGGGGACGACTATCGATTCTACGGAATCGGGTATAAAATCTTGGTATCAGAGCTCAACTTCAAGTTTCTTTGACCTCGTGTCAAAAAAGTTCCTTTAATGATCTATTCCCTACGCGAACTCTTGAACTCGTTTGGCAAAAATGAGATGCGTTCCATACAGTGAGTCCATAATATATTATGAGCCTGATGCAAGTTACTTTCTTTTGAAGGAATGACTCAAGCGCAAGCATCAGCGTTAGCACAAGGAGAAATACAAGTCCAGGAAAGTAGTTCCGGCACATCGGGAAGCTCCAGAAGCCAGTGAGCTATGTCCCCTGTCGACCCTATTGAGCGAATGATGCGGATGTTTGAAGCGAGCCAACAAAGGGATGAGGCTTGCTATGAGCGAGCCAAGAAGCGAGCAGAGGACCATCAAAACAAGTTCGAAAGCAATCTTGAAGCCCGATTTACAGTCCAACAAAAGCAGATAATATTCTGCAGCAGATCGTTCAGACCTTAGCCTCCATCCATTCCACAATGACAGCAACAGCATCGGTGGAGCAACCCACGCCTGAAGTCGAAATGCCTCAAACTCCAAAGAAGAAGGATGTGACTACCTTCCACTTTGCCGACTTCAAAAAGGTATGCAATACGTCTTCTCGGGGGACTGAGGATCCGGTCGTGGCTCTAGATTGGCTGGCAGAGGTTAAGGACCAGTACAAATTGCTAGAGGTACATAAGGAAAAGCGAGTTTCATATTCCCAACTACAGCACCGCTTGAATGCACATTATTGGTGGGACGTGCATAGAAGATCCCTCTTCATAGACGAAGAAAAGGATACGATCGCGTGGGCTACCTTTTATAGTGCATTTGAAGAGGAGTTCATATCCCCTCATGTACGTCGACAAAAGGAGAACCAATTCGTGAAGCGTAGGTAGGATAATATGACAGTAAAGCAGTACATTCGGTGAATTCAATCGGCTCACCAAATTTGTAAGCTCCTACCTACCTGATGTGGCGAGTCATACAAGACGTTTTAAAGGCGTCCTGTGACCTGCCATCAATACGCACGTGGTCATTCCCAATACTTGACTATGCTGGAAGTTATAAATCATGCCATTTTCCTTGAACCGCAGTATCCTTCAGTTGCTGTCGACATTGTGTATACTTTCAATCACAAGCGCCCTAGCAACGCGGGAGGAAATATCGTTCTAAAGTGTCCAAATAACGATGTTGATCCGAGAGAAAATCCAGGGCAATGTTGTACCTACTGTAATAGACAAGGGCATACTGATAACGAATATAGCCGAAGGATCGAGTCATGCCTCCGTTGTGGTGATTCAACCCATCAGCTGAGTAACTATCCGTACCCCTCTAAGCTTCGCCCTCAAATTCCAAATCCTGCTCCGGCGCATCAAGCAAACCGAGCCACGCCACAATAAGAGCGTCGTCAAGCTCAAGGACACATGTACACTTTGATACGGGAAGAGTCCCTCGCTTCGTTCACCATTGTATCAGGTATATTACTTTTGAATAACATACCTGCTCGCATATTATTTGATTCTCGTGCTACGCATATGTTTATATCCACAATTTTTATTATAGAAAACAAACTAGAAATGACACCATTATATCTTGACCTTAGTGTTAACACTCCCTATGGCACGAAGACACCTGTTTGTTCAGTATGTCAGGACGGTAATATCTGTATTGGTGGAAAAAAACTGTCGCTCAATATGTTAGTCCTAGAATTTGAGATTACGATATCGTCTTGGGGATGGACTGGCTCGGTGCTTGCTCGACAACTATCGAATATTTAGAGAAATGGGTCATCTTTTGTCTACCAGGAGAGGCTAAATTCTGCTACATAAGTGGTTCAGCGACAAAAGCGTCGTAAACCTGCATGGTGATTTTTGCGATGTCAGCTCGATGGATGCTATACTCTGGATGCCAGGGATACTTAGAGTTGATTCAAGACACGCAGCTGGATTGTGCAAACATTGTCTTCTTCCGTTATGGCAAAATTCCCTGATGTATTTTCAAATGAACTACCTGGCTTGCCACCGACCGAGAAATCGAGTTCACTATCGATACCTTCCTAAATACCCAACCGATTTCCAAAGCTCCATACCGAATGGCTCCTGAAGAATTAAAGAAGTTAAAGTGCTAACTACAAGAACAACTTGACCATGGGTATATTCGTCTGAGAGTGTCTCCTTGGGGCATGTCTGTACTGTTTATGAAGAAGAAAGATGGGACGTTGCGGCTCTGCATAGACTATCGGGAGCTAAATAAGGTTACTATCCAAAATAAATATCCCATGCCCAGGATCGACGACCTCTTTGATCAGCTGCAAGGGGCATCAGTATTTTTAAGGATAGACCTTCGCTTTGGCTACCAACAATTAAAGATCAAGCCAGAGGATATGCCGAAGTCAGCATTTCGCACCCGCTATGGCCACTATGAATTTTTTGTCATGCCGTTCAGACTGATGAATGCTCCTGGCGCATTCATGGATTTGATGAACCGTGTGTTATGATCATTCCTTGATAACTTTTTGGTGGTATTTATAGACGACATCTTAGTGTACTCGAAAATGAGGATGAACACGCGAGACACCTACGGATGGTGCTTTAAACTCTTTGAGGCAATTAGTTGTTCGCGAAGCTAAGTATGTGTGAATTCTGGTTGGACAACATATCTTTCCTCGGGCACATCATTTCTGTGGAGGGCATCTCAGTCGACCTAAAGAAAGTTGAAGCCATCGTGGACTGAAAGAGACCTGAGTCGGCCAACGATATTCGGAGCTTCCTTGGTCTAGAGGGCTACAATAGGAGATTCATAAAAGATTTTTCAAGGATCTCTTCCCCTTTGACTCATCTCACTCATAAAGGAGTAATATTCGGGTTGTCGGACGACTATAAAGATTTATTTGTAGAATTAAAGCAATAACTCGTCTCAGCACTGACTCTTACTCTTTCGAATGAGTCCAATAATTTTAATATTTATAGCGACGCTTCAGACAAGGGTTTGGGATGTGCCCTTATGAAGAGGACAAGGTGATAGCCTATGCGTCGAGGGAATTAAAGCCTTACGAAATAGACTATCCAACACACGATCTGGAACTAACAGCAGTAGTGTTCGCGTTGAAGTTATGGCGGGATTACCTTTATAGCGTACCGTGTAAAATTTTTACGAATCCCAAAAGCCTTAAAATGATCTAATTTTACGACAACGACGTTGGCTCAAACTCCTTAGCGACTTTGACTTGATGATCAGATATACACAGGGTAAGGGCAACATTATAGCTGATACACTGAGTCGAGTGTTTGTAGGAAGCTTAGCTATCAGTGATAGGCTGCGAAGGGATCTAGCAAGTTTGGGCATTAATACTCCGAATCAGATATAAAGGGGCAAAATTGTCTCAGTTGGGCCTCAAACCAGACCTATTAGAGAAGGTCATATTCGCTCGGAAGGACAACATATTCCTAGAGAAGATGCATAATATTATATCAGCAGGAAAGACGACCGACTTTGAGGTGAGCGTGGATGGAATAATATGGGTGAAGGTAAGATTATGTGTTCCTAACGATGCAAACCTCAGAAAAAAGATACTCACTGAAGCCCACTATGCGAGTTACACTTCACATCCAGGGAGCACGAAGATGTATCAAAACCTCCGTACGAAGTTTTGGTGGCACGACATGAAGAGGGATATGGCATTGTTTGTGTCATAATGCATGGTCTGTCTGCGAGTACAGGCTGAGCACCAGAAGCTGGGCGGGTAGATGCAGAACCTTGGTATACCAGAGTAGAAATGGGAACACAAAGCGATATATTTTATTGTTGGTTTACCAAAGACGGAACGGGGAAATGATGTCGTCTGGGTTATCGTCAATCGAATCACCAAGTCAGCTTATTTTCTTCCTATCAAAGTTGCTTGGAGTGCCAACCGTCTTGCACAGATCTACCTCAATGAGATTGTCCGACTCCACGGTGTGCCCGTATCCATTATCTCCGGTTGAGATGGACGATTCTTATCATGTTTCTCGGAGAGCCTTTTATCAGCAATAGGGACAAAGTTGAAGTTCAGCTCCGCCTTCCATTCTCAGACAGACAGCCAGATCAAGGGGGTAAACTAGATCCTCTAAGATATTCTACGGCTTTGTGCCTTGGACTTGAAGTCAAATTGGGACATGCATCAAGTTGGGACATGCATTTAGCCGAATTTGCCTACAATAATAGCTATCAATACATCATTCAAATGATTCCATATGAGCCATTATATGGGCGGAAGTGTAGATCCCCTATCTGTTGGGATAAAGTTGGGGAACGACAAATTCTTAGCCTGGAACTCGTTGAGCAAACCGTCCAAAAGATCTGTTTGATCCGCGAAAGGCTGAAGGTAGCACAAAGTTTTTAGAAGAGTTACTCAGATGCACACCATTGACCTATTGAGTTCTTAGAAGGCAATCATGTATTTCTCAAAGTCTTGCCCATACGAAGAGTTACTAGAATTGGAGCAAAAGGGAAGCTAAGCCCAAGGTTCATCGACCCATTCGAAATACTTAAGCGAGTCACCCCAGTCGCATATCAGATTATTCTTCCACCGTCATTATAAAAAGTGCACGATATCTTCCATATTTCATAAATTAGAAAATACGTGTATGACTCGAGTCATGTAGTGGATCTTGATCAACTGGACTTGAAGGCAGACTTGACGTATATTGAACACCCTGTATGGATCTTGGATCGAAAGAAGAAGAAGAAGCTTCAAAGTCGTTCGGTTCCTCTCGTGTGCGTGCTTTGGAGAAATCATTCAGTCGAAGAGTCAACTTGGGAGCTTGAGTCTGAGATAAAGTTTTATTTATTATTTCATAGTGGTAGGTTTTATTCCTAAGTTTTGCGGACGAAACTTCCTATTAGTTGGTAATGATGTGGTGCCCCGTTTCCCCTTTTCGGGGAGCGCGGCTAAGAAATACTTTCGGTATCGTTCGATCAGGATAGATTGAATCAAGATATTTTTCTCATTATGGATTGGCTTCTTCGAAATCGATTCTTATATTCAGTGGACCATGTCCCAAGGACGAACTTAGTGTCACGACCCGCACCCGGTTTAGGGCACGAGTGCGTGGGTACGTCCAGCCTACGCCGCAGCATCGGCGGTAGAACGCTGTCTAGGTCATGTAACTATCTAATCAACTCACGTGAATACCCAACTCCATAAGGAGACGTGGATATCAAAAAATAATGCTAGAAATACTCAATCACATAAACTAAAGCACGATGAGATATCAAGGCAAGAAAGAAATACAAGACAAGTCTAACGATAAAATAATCATACCTGCAATCATTAACTTCCAATCCCCAAGTGTGTCGGAAACCAGTCTACTAAGGTCACAGTCTGGAAAAATATTTTCCAGTCAGGAAGGAGCAAAGTACATCTCTAAATAGCAGTTCTATATTAATGACATAAGCTATGTAGCAGTTCTAGATGGAAATATACCAGATGCATGTATAGGTACGAGAAATGTACAATAAAAGAAATACTGGAAATACTGTAAGTAAATGCAGGAAAAGAAACAATATGTCAACGAGCAAGAATCCTATGACTAAGTGTGTGAGTACTAGCTTTAACATGTGATCGGCTTGGGAACTTGATCAGGCTGGTTACATGTGATTAGCTATGATTCATGGAAGGTCAGGCTAACCGTTGGTTAGCTATGATGCATGTAGAGGTCAGGCTAATCACACGTAACAGCTATGAAGCATGGAGGTGGTCAGGCCGCACCCGACGTGAGATGTGGGGTGAGCTATGATGCATGAAAAGTTGGGTATGATCACATATCTACACTAAAATACTCCCCACCCCGACTAGTATAGTAGATCCAATCATGGTACACTATGGCACGGGATTCCCTAGGGAGGTAGCAAATCTCCCCGGATCTCAGTGTATGTACATGCACAAGATATCAAGGAAACAAGTCTTGTACAAGCTACACCATGAATAAGGAATAACATCTCATGACGAGATCCGTGTATACCAATCCGTGTAACCAACGTGTCAAGAGTATGGATATTTACACTAGATACAGTGAACATAGGAGATATCATAAATTAGAAACTAATCAGAGAATGTACTCGCCTTGGGTCCTTAGCTGTCAATACCAATGTCCTGTCCCAGAGTATCGTCTGGAGAATCCGACAGTCCTATAAACATATAATAATAACACTTGTATCAGATGCTACACTAACACACAATAGAAATACACTGGCCTCAGGGCTATGCCAGGCATGGCACTAGTCAACTAGGGTCATCTAGTAGGGATACGTATATAATACATATTTACACTCAAGTATATACCAATAAAACGTATATAATATATATAAGTGTCTATTAGTAATTTGTACAAAATACGTATTTGTGTATATACACTAAATAGATGTATATAAATATATATATATATATACCAAATTACATATTTGTATATTTATCAATCAAATATTTATATATATATAACTAATCAGAGAATGAACATAATACCACACTTCTCAAGGTGATCCCAAATGAAGTAGCAGTTAGTTCCAATGGGTCCGAAGCAGTCCAAATAGCTAGAAACTATATAAAGAAGTTCAAGATCGGAGTTCGACACAAAAATCGAGATAAGGATACCAGGCTAATAGGGGAAAGGGTAGTTTGTTTGCAATTAAGGTAACACCTTAATTTAATGAAAATCATTTCGAATTTATTTTGAACAATAATTTCAAATAAAAGTTTATTTATAAAAATCTAGAATTTATGTAAAAGCCATCATATTTATATATCTTTGGTAATTTCAGTTACCAGTCCAAATAACAAATTTTATCTTTTTTTTTTATTGAAACTATATTTTTAATTAATAATATAAACCCCCAAAAAATATTATATTTTACATAATCAAGATCCTTATATTTATTACTAAACTAAATTTTACACATAATAATTAACTAAATTCATACATTAAAAACAATAAAACTAATTATATTTTATTTACTAAACTAATTAGAAATTAACTAATTGATTACAAATAACTATTGATTAATAATTAATACTGATTAATAACTTAATCAACTGATTAATAAATTAATTAACTGATATAAATAATCAACTGATTAAGAATTAATTACTACTTAACTAAACTAATCTAATTATAACTTAACTTAACCCAACAGTAAACAGAATGAAGAAAGGAAAGGGGAAAGGGCTCACGATGGGGTTTCGTCGTCGGCGCGGTGGGGGTTCCGCCGGGGTCGCGCGGTGGCGGTGGATCTGACGCTCGTATCGAGGATGCGGCGGTGGAAACCCGAGAGCGGCGGCGAAGCTCGGCTCGAGGCGGAAACAAGGCGGCGGTCGACTCGGCTTGAGGCGGATCCAAGGCGGCGGTCGACTCGGCGAGGGTGAGGAGGTCCGAGGCGCCGGCGGCAGTGGAAACTCGAGGGCGGCGGCGGATCTGCTCGTCTCGTCGGCCACAGGTGCTCGACGCCGAGGAGGAGATCCCAGTCGCCGGCAGCGGATCTGATCTAGGTTAGGGTTTTGAATTCTGTGTCTGGGTGGCTCGTGTCCGAGGCTGGACACGATGGGTTTGCTGTACTGTGGACGTTTCCGGGTATTGGACACAGGGTTGGGTGTACTGTGGTAGGGATGTGTCCAGATGGTGTCGGACACAAAATCTGGTTGTAATATTGTAAATCTGGACACAGGAATGAATGGATACGGTAGGACACCCGGAGTCGGACCCGAGGCCAACACGGCTGACACGGTAATGCTGGACACACGGACACGAGAACACAAAATGGTGGTGGCTTGTTGGCTTGTGGGGATTTGTGAGGGCTAGCTAGGGTTTCTTGGGAATGGTGATGAGAGACTTAAATAGGGAGAGAGGGTGTGGAATAAAGGGTGAGGATTGGCCCAAATAATGAATGGCCCAGATAAGATATGAATGAGTTCTTCATGTGGGAATGAGGGGGTGTTGGCTAGTTAATGGGAAATGTCAAACTTGTAAAATTTTAAAAAGAAAAGATTATAATTTCAGAAAATAATTTTAGGAAAGCTAACTGATTCCCAATTAGCTACTAATTAATCCATATTGCAAAATCTTAGAAAGTATGAAATTTATTTATTTACTATCCCAATAAATATAAAATTTATTATATTTTATCAACTAGTCCTTCAAATAAATTTTTATTTAAAACAATAATTTTATGATTCAAGCCAATAAATATTCGAAGCTAGAGTATTATATTTACATCATTATTTATCTATTTATTTTATAAGAAAGCGACATTTAGGAAAAAATGATTTTTATAAAAGATTTTAAATCACCTTCTAAAATCAAACATTGTTCAAAATCAAATACAAGAATTCAAGGAGAAAATATTTTTAAAAAAAAACTTAGTATTTAAAATAAATTAAAAATCTAATTATTTCGGAAATTTGGAAATCGGAGGTTACAAGTCTACCCACCTTAGAAAAATTTCGTCCTCGAAATTTAGGATCCTCAATAACTGCCTTTACTCATCATATCATTTCTATCAAAATTTTAAATTTCAACCAACTAATCATGAAGTAATTCTATATTGCTATTTCACAACCTTTAAGAATTTATAACATCATATTCCTAAAAATCTTCGAGTTTAAAAATCAAATCCCCTTTTTGTCATAATCTCCTCCAAAATTTTAAGTTCGTATCTAAATACTCAAGGATTTTAATATCCAATCCTCCAATTGAATTCCAACCAATGTATATTTATAAAAATCGTATCCCAAAATTTAAATTGTAAGCACTAGTCCATCAATCATCTTACTCCTCTAACTCAAATTAAATTAATATTTATTCAAATCTAAATCCTCATCCCGAGACTTGAATTCGACACTATTCCATCAACGATTTTATTTCTGATTTTCTTTTTCCTCAAATACTCAACGATGCGATACTTTCAGAATCTTCAATGCAACATTCATACTATAAAATTTCTATCTTGCAATCAATTAGATATAGTGATAATTTCCTAAATTTCTCAAATCTTTAATAACTAATTCAATCATATCAAGACTTTCCTAAAATTAATAAATCCTCAAATTTTGCCCTGTGAATTTCTTAATTCTCCATTTAAGTTAATGTTTATCCTCGAATTTCAATCATACCTCGATTTTCGCAAAATCAATGATCCCTCAACTCTGTTATAACAACCCCTAATTTCTTTATTTAAATTAATGCTCATCCACAATTTAATCCTCTTGTCTCTTTTGTCGGTCATAACCTGGTCATAGATCTTTGCTATGGTCAAAACCCTAATGATCATGGTTTAAGAAAATTCTACCTACAGCCATGCAATTTAAGAAAAGAAATATATAGGTCATGTATCTTTTGTCATGGTATTTCAGTCTCTGTTAAGGTGTACTACTAGTTATATTTTAACAAGAAAATCATGAATACGAACTACAGTATTAGAAAAATCAATCAATCGAAAGATGGAAGAAGGAATCATTAGGAGGGAAAGAAAGAACCTGCTAACATATTACTTGTAGTATCTACTATCTCTAACAAACACTTAACTCTAGCACATTCACTAACTAATTCCTATTCATGTACACTGGTACCTGTCTCAACTAATCATTAATCCAAAAAATCCATGAATATATCCGTATTGCATACACCTGTTTATAAATACCAAAATCTGATGCCTAGAATCTCTAATATAACCATGATTCAATAATGCATCCAAGTTGATACCTCTATCTCTTTAGTACCATACCCTCTGTCAGTTCCCGTTCCTACTACAATTGTTCATACTAGTCGTTCTTATCACTCAAATATACGTCAAATGCAACACCATACAAAATACTGCTCTTT
Source organism: Iris macrosiphon (assembly GCA_036927795.1). Classification (NCBI taxonomy): domain Eukaryota; kingdom Viridiplantae; phylum Streptophyta; class Magnoliopsida; order Asparagales; family Iridaceae; genus Iris; species Iris macrosiphon. Next base: position 85,967,332 of record JAYESA010000015.1, on the reverse strand, counting down.
CCAATACAATTTTAGATGGACACCCAAGTCAGTCTGCGGTGCCATCTCAATCACGCTCAAGTCACCAGATCCTTACACATGTATATCATCTACTCATATATTAATATTCGTATCTCTCTCTACCCTAAAATTAATCCTCAAAATAATCATCAAGGTTTAACTTCTCGATCAACTTAAAATAAATTACATATACCTCCTCAAAGTCAGATACTCAACATCAAAATAAAAATTTTAATCACTTCTAAAATCTTTGTAGCCTTGACCATTTTTTTTCCTTTCTTTTTGAATCAATATTTGAAATCCTCAAAAAATTTAATGACATAATCTCAACTCCTCAATAATTCTTAAAATAAAGATTTTATTTCCACTTTTTAATTTATATATCCACAAATATACATATCAGTGCTCACGGTCTCTGATACTCAAGGTGTACTCAATGCATCTAGTGTCTATAACTGTGTACTAAAATTGTACTGCCTGAATCACTTGCACCATTATCTCCAATGATCAAAGTTATCATCACCTGTAATTTCTTTCATGATTTTCAATTTATGTCAACTGGTATATCATCTAATTATCATCATACAGGGTGCTTACTCTTTTTAACGTCATTCTTGACAAATCCTTGATATAGAATCATTAGCACTCTTGGTATTATATCACTAGCTTCATTAATGGATCATTCATCAAGCTCATTATAACTCATGATTACATGTATCTACTATAACACTCATGTTTCTTTACTCTCATGGGCATGTATATGGTTCTTCATCTCGATGGTTGTATAGATATTTCCCTTTAACCTTTCATAGCCTGTTACACTAATCTGTGATACGCTTCACCATCTTCATTACCGATTCCGATATTTCTCTACTCATGACACCTCATTATAACTCCTCATGCATATAAATTTCTTTACCTTTAACACGCCCGATATCAATCATCCGATTGAACGTTATGCTCCATTAATTCTTAACACAATTCCTTGATACCTAATTGTTTTACATAGGTCACTTAATTACAAAATCATGATTATCCAGGACGGGTAATTGTCTTTGATACTAACTCTGAGAACTATCACTGATACTCTATACTCTCTTTCTACTCTCAGTCGCTAATGACACTTATCCCAGAACCATTGGTACAAAGTACTATGCTAAGGGCTAACTCTCGATTAAAGCCTACTGCTCACATGTCCAACTAAGAAATACTTACAACTCACAAGTCACACTCAGTCAAACTAATACAAGACACAACCAAAATTGCAAATCACTAATTATCACACTAACAAGGATCCTATAAGAAATAAGGCTCAAAAGAACTGGGTTAAGGACTGAAGGTATCTTTACTGCTAGTAAAGAAAAGAAGCGATGGAACAAAGTCCTGGAATAACATAAATAGATAAGTCTTGAGATGATACTTTAAGAACCAATTTAAGATACAACCTGATAATCATACACGTCTGTCTGAAATCATGACACTCAGAATCCTCGCCACGCCAGTAAGCATAGATGCGATAAACGACAGGTTCCGTAACTAAGGTATGCAACTCTATAATCATGCCATCTAGAATCCTCGCCACGCCAACCGGTATGGCTGCGAGAAACTCTAAATCTCATGACTAAAGTATGTACATCCAAGTTAGGTTCCTACGTTCTCGTCACGACAGCTAATATGGCTGCGATAAACTCTAGGCTCCATAACCAAAGTAGACGTTTTACCTTTCTCACTGTCCTCATCAATATGTCATCAGATGATACCATAAATTCTAGTCCGTAAAATTTATCTCAATATGAAATCAACTCCACAACGATACCAAGAATTAAAGTTAACAACTGGTCAACAAGAATCAAACTCAATATCAACGAGTGAGGACGGACGGAAACAAGGGCGAAGGAATTAAATTGGAAATTATAATAAGATTCTCATGGGGTCATCCCAGGAAATCTTTCAAATAAATTGTGATTGAGTATCCTCTCTCATCCTAGTACCCTATGTCTATGTCCTATAGCAGGCACGCAGTAGTACAACGAAGACGTCACACTACCACGACATCGCACAACTTGCGAAGTCTGACCTGCATGGGCCACCACTAAAACGTGTCACGACCCGCACCGGGTTTAGGGCACGAGTGCGTGGGTACGTCCAGCCTACGCCGCAGCATCGGCGGTAGAACGCTGTCTAGGTCATGTAACTATCTAATCAACTCACGTGAATACCCAACTCCATAAGGAGACGTGGATATCAAAAAATAATGCTAGAAATACTCAATCACATAAACTAAAGCACGATGAGATATCAAGGCAAGAAAGAAATACAAGACAAGTCTAACGACAAAATAATCATACCTGCAATCATTAACTTCCAATCCCCAAGTGTGTCGGAAACCAGTCTACTAAGGTCACAGTCTGGAAAAATATTTTCCAGTCAGGAAGGAGCAAAGTACATCTCTAAATAGCAGTTCTATATTAATGACATAAGCTATGTAGCAGTTCTAGATGGAAATATACCAGATGCATGTATAGGTACGAGAAATGTACAATAAAAGAAATACTGGAAATACTGTAAGTAAATGCAGGAAAAGAAACAATATGTCAACGAGCAAGAATCCTATGACTAAGTGTGTGAGTACTAGCTTTAACATATGATTGGCTTGGGAACTTGATCAGGCTGGTTACATGTGATTAGCTATGATTCATGGAAGGTCAGGCTAACCGTTGGTTAGCTATGATGCATGTAGAGGTCAGGCTAATCACACGTAACAGCTATGAAGCATGGAGGTGGTCAGGCCGCACCCGACGTGAGATGTGGGGTGAGCTATGATGCATGAAAAGTTGGGTATGATCACATATCTACACTAAAATACTCCCTACCCCCGACTGGTATAGTAGATCCAATCATGGTACGCTATGGCACGGGATTCCCTAAGGAGGTAGCAAATCTCCCCGGGTCTCAGTGTCTGTACATGCACAAGATATCAAGGAAACAAGTCTTGTATAAGCTACACCATGAATAAGGAATAACATCTCATGACGAGATCCGTGTATACCAATCCGTGTAACCAACGTGTCAAGAGTATGGATATTTACACTAGATACAGTAAACATAGGAGATATCATAAATTAGAAACTAATCAGAGAATGTACTCGCCTTGGGTCCTTAGCTGTCAATACCAATGTCCTGTCCCAGAGTATCGTCTGGAGAATCCGACAGTCCTATAAACATATAATAATAACACTTGTATCAGATGCTACACTAACACACAATAGAAATACACTGGCCTCAGGGCTATGCCAGGCATGGCACTAGTCAACTAGGGTCATCTAGTAGGGATACGTATATAATACATATTTACACTCAAGTATATACCAATAAAACGTATATAATATATATATAAGTGTCTATTAGTAATTTGTATAAAATACGTATTTGTGTATATACACTAAATAGATGTATATAAATATATATATATATACCAAATTACATATTTGTATATTTATCAATCAAATATTTATATATATATAACTAATCAGAGAATGAACATAATGCCACACTTCTCAAGGTGATCCCAAATGAAGTAGCAGTTAGTTCCAATGGGTCCGAAGCAGTCCAAATAGCTAGAAACTATATAAAGAAGTTCAAGATCGGAGTTCGGCACGAAAATCGAGATAAGGATACCAGGCTAATAAGGGAAAGGGTCGTTTGTTTGCAATTAAGGTAACACCTTAATTTAATGAAAATCATTTCGAATTTATTTTGAACAATAATTTCAAATAAAAGTTTATTTATAAAAATCTAGAATTTATGTAAAAGCCATCATATTTATATATCTCTGGTAATTTCAGTTACCAGTCCAAATAACAAATTTTATCTTTTTTTTTTTTATTGAAACTATATTTTTAATTAATAATATAAACCCCCAAAAATTATTATATTTTACATAATCAAGATCCTTATATTTATTACTAAACTAAATTTTACACATAATAATTAACTAAATTCATACATTAAAAACAATAAAACTAATTATATTTTATTTACTAAACTAATTAGAAATTAACTAATTGATTACAAATAACTATTGATTAATAATTAATACTGATTAATAACTTAATCAACTGATTAATAAATTAATTAACTGATATAAATAATCAACTGATTAAGAATTAATTACTACTTAACTAAACTAATCTAATTATAACTTAACTTAACCCAACAGTAAACAGAATGAAGAAAGGAAAGGGGAAAGGGCTCACATGGGGGTTTCGTCGTCGGCGCGGTGGGGGTTCCGCCGGGGTCACGCGGTGGCGGTGGATCTGACGCTCATATCGAGGATGCAGTGGTGGAAACCCGAGAGCGGCGGCGAAGCTCGGCTCGAGGCGGATCCAAGGCGGCGGTCGACTCGGCTTGAGGCGGATCCAAGGCGGCGGTCGACTCGGCGAGGGTGAGGAGGTCCGAGGCGCCGGCGGCAGTGGAAACTCGAGGGCGGCGGCGGATCTGCTCGTCTCGTCGGCCACAGGTGCTCGACGCCGAGGAGGAGATCCCAGTCGCCGACGGCGGATCTGATCTAGGTTAGGGTTTTGAATTCTGTGTCTGGGTGGCTCGTGTCCGAGGCTGGACACGATGGGTTTGCTGTACTGTGGACGTGTCCGGGTGTTGGACACAGGGTTGGGTGTACTGTGGTAGGGATGTGTCCAGATGGTGTCGGACACAAAATCTGGTTGTAATATTGTAAATCTGGACACAGGAATGAATGGATACGGTAGGACACCCGGGGTCGGACCCGAGGCCAACACGGCTGACACGGTAATGCTGGACACACGGACACGAGAACACAAAATGGTGGTGGCTTGTTGGCTTGTGGGGATTTGTGAGGGCTAGCTAGGGTTTCTTGGGAATGGTGATGAGAGACTTAAATAGGGAGAGAGGGTGTGGGATAAAGGGTGAGGATTGGCCCAAATAATGAATGGCCCAGATAAGATATGAATGAGTTCTTCATGTGGGAATGAGGGGGTGTTGGCTAGTTAATGGGAAATGTCAAACTTGTAAAATTATAAAAAGAAAAGATTATAATTTCAGAAAATAATTTTAGGAAAGCTAACTGATTCGCAATTAGCTACTAATTAATCCATATTGCAAAATCTTAGAAAGTATGAAATTTATTTATTTACTATCCCAATAAATGTAAAATTTATTATATTTTATCAACTAGTCCTTCAAATAAATTTTTATTTAAAACAATAATTTTATGATTCAAGCCAATAAATATTCGAAGCTAGAGTATTATATTTACATCATTATTTATCTATTTATTTTATAAGAAAGCGACATTTAGGAAAAAATGATTTTTATAAAAGATTTTAAATCACCTTCTAAAATCAAACATTGTTCAAAATCAAATACAAGAATTCAAGGAGAAAATATTTTTAAAAAAAAACTTGGTATTTAAAATAAATTAAAAATCTAATTATTTCGGAAATTTGGAAATCGGAGGTTACAAGTCTACCCACCTTAGAAAAATTTCGTCCTCGAAATTTAGGATCCTCAATAACTGCCTTTACTCATCATATCATTTCTATCAAAATTTTAAATTTCAACCAACTAATCATGAAGTAATTCTATATTGCTATTTCACAACCTTTAAGAATTTATAACATCATATTCCTAAAAATCTTCGAGTTTAAAAATCAAATCCCCTTTTTGTCATAATCTCCTCCAAAATTTTAAGTTCGTATCTAAATACTCAAGGATTTTAATATCCAATCCTCCAATTGAATTCCAACCAATGTATATTTATAAAAATCGTATCCCAAAATTTAAATTGTAAGCACTAGTCCATCAATCATCTTACTCCTCTAACTCAAATTAAATTAATATTTATTCAAATCTAAATCCTCATCCCGAGACTTGAATTCGACACTATTCCATCAACGATTTTATTTCTGATTTTCTTTTTCCTCAAATACTCAACGATGCGATACTTTCAGAATCTTCAATGCAACATTCATACTATAAAATTTCTATCTTGCAATCAATTAGATATAGTGATAATTTCCTAAATTTCTCAAATCTTTAATAACTAATTCAATCATATCAAGACTTTCCTAAAATTAATAAATCCTCAAATTTTGCCCTGTGAATTTCTTAATTCTCCATTTAAGTTAATGTTTATCCTCGAATTTCAATCATACCTCGATTTTCGCAAAATCAATGATCCCTCAACTCTGTTATAACAACCCCTAATTTCTTTATTTAAATTAATGCTCATCCACAATTTAATCCTCTTGTCTCTTTTGTCGGTCATAACCTGGTCATAGATCTTTGCTATGGTCAAAACCCTAATGATCATGGTTTAAGAAAATTCTACCTACAGCCATGCAATTTAAGAAAAGAAATATATAGGTCATGTATCTTTTGTCATGGTATTTCAGTCTCTGTTAAGGTGTACTACTAGTTATATTTTAACAAGAAAATCATGAATACGAACTATAGTATTAGGAAAATCAATCAATCGAAAGATGGAATCATTAGGAGGGAAAGAAAGAACCTGCTAACATATTACTTGTAGTATCTACTATCTCTAACAAACACTTAACTCTAGCACATTCACTAACTAATTCCTATTCATGTACACTGGTACCCGTCTCAACTAATCATTAATCCACAAAATCCATGAATATATCCGTATTGCATACACCTGTTTATAAATACCAAAATCTGATGCCTAGAATCTCTAATATAACCATGATTCAATAATGCATCCAAGTTGATACCTCTATCTCTTTAGTACCATACCCTCTGTCAGTTCCCGTTCCTACTACAATTGTTCATACTAGTCGTTCTTATCACTCAAATATACGTCAAATGCAACACCATACTAAATACTGCTCTTTCCAATACAATTTTAGATGGACACCCAAGTCAGTCTACGGTGCCATCTCAATCACGCTCAAGTCACCAGATCCATACACATGTATATCATCTACTCATATATTAATATTCGTATCTCTCTCTACCCTAAAATTAATCCTCAAAATAATCATCAAGGTTTAACTTCTCGATCAACTTAAAATAAATTACATATACCTCCTCAAAGTCAGATACTCAACATCGAAATAAAAATTTTAATCACTTCTAAAATCTTTGTAGCCTTGACCATTTTTTTTTCCTTTTTTTTTGAATCAATATTTGAAATCCTCAAAAATTTTAATGACATAATCTCAACTCCTCAATAATTCTTAAAATAAAGATTTTATTTCCACTTTTTAATTTATATATCCACAAATATACATATCAGTGCTCACGGTCTCTGATACTCAAGGTGTACTCAATGCATCTAGTGTCTATAACTGTGTACTAAAATTGTACTACCTGAATCACTTGCACCATTATCTCCAATGATCAAAGTTATCATCACCTGTAATTTCTTTCATGATTTTCAATTTATGTCAACTGGTATATCATCTAATTATCATCATACAGGGTGTTTACTATTTTTAACGTCATTCTTGACAAATCCTTGATATAGAATCATTATCACTCTTGGTATTATATCACTAGCTTCATTAATGGATCATTCATCAAGCTCATTATAACTCATGATTACATGTATCTACTATAACACTCATGTTTCTTTACTCTCATGGGCATGTATATGGTTCTTCATCTCGATGGTTGTATAGATATTTCCCTATAACCTTTCATAGCCTGTTACACTAATCTGTGATACGCTTCACCATCTTCATTACCGATTCCGATATTTCTCTACTCATGACACCTCATTATAACTCCTCATGCATATAAATTTCTTTACCTTTAACACGCCCGATATCAATCATCCGATTGAACGTTATGCTCCATTAATTCTTAACACAATTCCTTGATACCTAATTGTTTTACATAGGTCACTTAATTACAAAATCATGATTATCCAGGACGGGTAATTGGCTTTGATACTAACTCTGAGAACTATCACTGATACTCTATACTCTCTTTCTACTCTCAGTCGCTAATGACACTTATCCCAGAACCATTGGTACAAAGTACTATGCTAAGGGCTAACTCTCGATTAAAGCCTACTGCTCACATGTCCAACTAAGAAACACTTACAACTCACAAGTCACACTCAGTCAAACTAATACAAGACACAACCAAAATTGTAAATCACTAATTATCACACTAACAAGGATCCTTAAAGAAATAAGGCTCAAAAGAACTGGGTTAAGGACTAAAGGTATCTTTACTGCTAGTAAAGAAAAGAAGCGAAGGAACAAAGTCCTGGAATAACATAAATAGATAAGTCTTGAGATGATACTTTAAGAACCAATTTAAGATACAACCTGATAATCATACACGTCTGTCTGAAATCATGACACTCAGAATCCTCGCCACGCCAGTAAGCATAGATGCGATAAACGACAGGTTCCGTAACTAAGGTATGCAACTCTATAATCATGCTATCTAGAATCCTCGCCACGCCAACCGGTATGGCTGCGAGAAACTCTAAATCTCATGACTAAAGTATGTACATCCAAGTTAGGTTCCTACGTTCTCGTCACGACAGCTAATATGGCTGCGATAAACTCTAGGCTCCATAACCAAAGTAGACGTTTTACCTTTCTCACTGTCCTCATCAATATGTCATCAGATGATACCATAAATTCTAGTCCGTAAAATTTATCTCAATATGAAATCAACTCCACAACGATACCAAGAATTAAAGTTAACAACTGGTCAACAAGAATCAAACTCAATATCAACGAGTGAGGACGGACGGAAACAAGGGCGAAGGAATTAAATTGGAAATTATAATAAGATTCTCATGGGGTCATCCCAGGAAATCTTTCAAATAAATTGTGATTGAGTATCCTCTCTCATCCTAGTACCCTATGTCTATGTCCTATAGCAGGCACGCAGTAGTACAACGAAGACGTCACACTACCACGACATCGCACAACTTGCGAAGTCTGACCTGCATGGGCCACCACTAAAACGTGTCACGACCCGCACCCGGTTTAGGGCACGAGTGCGTGGGTACGTCCAGCCTACGCCGCAGCATCGGCGGTAGAACGCTGTCTAGGTCATGTAACTATCTAATCAACTCACGTGAATACCCAACTCCATAAGGAGACGTGGATATCAAAAAATAATGCTAGAAATACTCAATCACATAAACTAAAGCACGATGAGATATCAAGGCAAGCAAGAAATACAAGACAAGTCTAACGACAAAATAATCATACCTGCAATCATTAACTTCTAATCCCCAAGTGTGTCGGAAACCAGTCTACTAAGGTCACAGTCTGGAAAAATATTTTCCAGTCAGGAAGGAGCAAAGTACATCTCTAAATAGCAGTTCTATATTAATGACATAAGCTATGTAGCAGTTCTAGATGGAAATATACCATATGCATGTATAGGTACGAGAAATGTACAATAAAAGAAATACTGGAAATACTGTAAGTAAATGCAGGAAAAGAAACAATATGTCAACGAGCAAGAATCCTATGACTAAGTGTGTGAGTACTAGCTTTAACATGTGATCGGCTTGGGAACTTGATCAGGCTGGTTACATGTGATTAGCTATGATTCATGGAAGGTCAGGCTAACCGTTGGTTAGCTATGATGCATATAGAGGTCAGGCTAATCACACGTAACAGCTATGAAGCATGGAGGTGGTCAGGCCGCACCCGACGTGAGATGTGGGGTGAGCTATGATGCATGAAAAGTTGGGTATGATCAAATATCTACACTAAAATACTCTCCATCCCCGACTGGTATAGTAGATCCAATCATGGTACGCTATTGCACGGGATTCCCTAGGGAGGTAGCAAATCTCCCCGGGTCTCAGTGTCTGTACATGCACAAGATATCAAGGAAACAAGTCTTGTACAAGCTACACCATGAATAAGGAATAATATCTCATGACGAGATCCGTGTATACCAATCCGTGTAACCAACGTGTCAAGAGTATGGATATTTACACTAGATACAGTGAACATAGGAGATATCATAAATTAGAAACTAATCAGAGAATGTACTCGCCTTGGGTCCTTAGCTGTCAATACCAATGTCCTGTCCCAGAGTATCGTCTGGAGAATCCGACAGTCCTATAAACATATAATAATAACACTTGTATCAGATGCTACACTAACACACAATAGAAATACACTGGCCTCAGGGCTATGCCAGGCATGGCACTAGTCAACTAGGGTCATCTAGTAGGGATACGTATATAATACATATTTACACTCAAGTATATACCAATAAAACGTATATAATATATATATAAGTGTCTATTAGTAATTTGTACAAAATACGTATTTGTGTATATACACTAAATAGATGTATATAAATATATATATATATATACCAAATTACATATTTGTATATTTATCAATCAAATATTTATATATATATAACTAATCAGAGAATGAACATAATGCCACACTTCTCAAGGTGATCCCAAATGAAGTAGCAGTTAGTTCCAATGGGTCCGAAGCAGTCCAAATAGCTAGAAACTATATAAAGAAGTTCAAGATCGGAGTTCGGTACGAAAATCGAGATAAGGATACCAGGCTAATAGGGGAAAGGGTCGTTTGTTTGCAATTAAGGTAACACCTTAATTTAATGAAAATTATTTCGAATTTATTTTGAACAATAATTTCAAATAAAAGTTTATTTATAAAAATCTAGAATTTATGTAAAAGCCATCATATTTATATATCTCTGGTAATTTCAGTTACCAGTCCAAATAACAAATTTTATCTTATTTTTTTTTTATTGAAACTATATTTTTAATTAATAATATAAACCCCCAAAAATTATTATATTTTACATAATCAAGATCCTTATATTTATTACTAAACTAAATTTTACACATAATAATTAACTAAATTCATACATTAAAAACAATAAAACTAATTATATTTTATTTACTAAACTAATTAGAAATTAACTAATTGATTACAAATAACTATTGATTAATAATTAATACTGATTAATAACTTAATCAACTGATTAATAAATTAATTAACTGATATAAATAATCAACTGATTAAGAATTAATTACTACTTAACTAAACTAATCTAATTATAACTTAACTTAACCCAACAGTAAACAGAATAAAGAAAGGAAAGGGGAAAGGGCTCACATGGGGGTTTCGTCGTCGGCGCGGTGGGGGTTCCGCCGGGGTCGCGCGGTGGCGGTGGATCTGACGCTCGTATCAAGGATGCGACGGTGGAAACCCGAGAGCGGCGGCGAAGCTCGGCTCGAGGCGGATCCAAGGCTGCGGTCGACTCGGCTTGAGGCGGATCCAAGGCGGCGGTCGACTCGACGAGGGTGAGGAGGTCCGAGGCGCCGGCGGCAGTGGAAACTCGAGGGCGGCGGCGGATCTGCTCGTCTCGTCGGCCACAGGTGCTCGACGCCGAGGAGGAGATCCCAGTCGCCGGCGGCGGATCTGATCTAGGTTAGGGTTTTGAATTCTGTGTCTGGGTGGCTCGTGTCCGAGGCTGGACACGATGGGTTTGCTGTACTGTGGACGTGTCCGGGTGTTGGACACAGGGTTGGGTGTACTGTGGTAGGGATGTGTCCAGATGGTGTCGAACACAAAATCTGGTTGTAATATTGTAAATCTGGACACAGGAATGAATGGATACGGTAGGACACCCGGGGTCGGACCCGAGGCCAACACGGCTGACACGGTAATGCTGGACACACGGACACGAGAACATAAAATGGTGGTGGCTTGTTGGCTTGTGGGGATTTGTGAGGGCTAGCTAGGGTTTCTTGGGAATGGTGATGAGAGACTTAAATAGGGAGAGAGGGTGTGGGATAAAGGGTGAGGATTGGCCCAAATAATGAATGGCCCAGATAAGATATGAATGAGTTCTTCATGTGGGAATGAGGGGGTGTTGGCTAGTTAATGGGAAATGTCAAACTTGTAAAATTTTAAAAAGAAAAGATTATAATTTCAGAAAATAATTTTAGGAAAGCTAACTGATTCCCAATTAGCTACTAATTAATCCATATTGCAAAATCTTAGAAAGTATGAAATTTATTTATTTACTATCCCAATAAATATAAAATTTATTATATTTTATCAACTAGTCCTTCAAATAAATTTTTATTTAAAACAATAATTTTATGATTCAAGCCAATAAATATTCGAAGCTAGAGTATTATATTTACATCATTATTTATCTATTTATTTTATAAGAAAGCGACATTTAGGAAAAAATTATTTTTATAAAAGATTTTAAATCACCTTCTAAAATCAAACATTGTTCAAAATCAAATACAAGAATTCAAGGAGAAAATATTTTTTAAAAAAAACTTGGTATTTAAAATAAATTAAAATCTAATTATTTCGGAAATTTGGAAATCGGAGGTTACACTTAGCGACAGAATCAAGAGGGACCTCTCCGCTGTAAGTTTTCTTGCTTAATTTTTACTGTCACCTTGTTACTTTCATGCTTTTGAGTTGGCTTTCAGATTTGCATTTTTTTGAACAGTTTTGATGGATTTTATTACTTTCGTTCGTTGAACTGCACTTTCGTTTCGAGCTCTGAAAGAGGAGAAGAGGTATTGATCATCTATTTGTGGCAATGCAGGTGATCGTGCAGTAGACGTCACGCGAGTGGATTCTTGAATCACCTTCAGTGATCCTATCATATATTTAAACTGTGCAAGCTAACTATGTCTTCGTGTGTCACCCTCACATTTTTACTCAAGGGTAGTTTGTTAATTGATATGGATAATTTTAATTTTAGGATTATTTATATTTAAATATAGTGCATGCATGATTTATTAATTATTGTATTATTTGTTGTTGTTAGTTTTAGACTTATTTTAGACTTATGTAGTGGACCTAACCTATTTTATTAGATGCATGAACCAACATTTTAGATGAGTTTAGTTTGTGCCCATGAATTAGGCCCATAGATTAGGAGGTTGGATTAATTAGTGAAACCATTAGACTAGAACCTTTTCTCCCTAATTAATTTCTTCATAAGAGATCCCAAGGGGTAATTGAGACATTTCACATAGCTTAGGAGAGGAGTATATAGCCGGCCATGCTAAAGAGGAGAGAAAAATTATTTTACTTCACCAATTCCTAATTCTTTTAGATCTACAATTTCCCTCTTTCAATTTCCTTCATTCTCTCATCAATTCTCCACCAATTATTTAAAAATTCCTTCTCTAATTCGTTATTGAGGCTTCTACATCAAGGATCTATAAGAAGGAAGCAAGGAGGAGGAAGCCAAGATCTACAAGGAGAGGAGCTACTTTGCATTTGAGGACTTTTTATTGGAAATCCATCTCCCAATAGGTATATTTCAGTTTTTCCCCTTCTAATAAACTCTAGATCTAAGATTTAACCATGAGAAACTAACCCACATGCATATGCTACCTATAGAAATTAGTTTTAGGTTCATCGGAGACCTACGGTGGAAGTTATGAGCATTTTGGTGCCAATTTTGGGAGAATTCCGAGATTCGCACATGTAGTGGTTGGAATTAGGTCTAATAGATCTAAATGACATATGATTGCTTATTTGTGACTAGTGTCGTGTCCACAATTGGGTACGTATAGGCCGTATCTCGTTAATTTGATAAAACGGGTTAATTTGGGGGGGTTTTCTCCGATACGGGAACTTGTGCATATTATGATACGGACATGTAGTTAATCTAATTACTATACGTATTATTCA
>JAYESA010000015.1:85723620-85951120 GCA_036927795.1 Iris macrosiphon | reverse complement strand
ACATACTGCTCGAATTTAGTGTGCTTTTTCGTGTACATCTACCGCTCGAGTTCGATGGTTATGATATTCGTGTACACTCACTGCTCGTGTTCAGTAGTTATATTTCGTGTTCGTAGCGTATCGTGATTGGATCCATCGATATTAGTTGGGGGTGGAAGAATAGGAGTTGATTATGTGATCAAAGCTCCATTATTACATCATGTACATTCTGGTTACATACCTCACTTGTAATCGTCTTATCTGATCATGTTCACCCGACCCGATCACATAATAAACTTGTATTCTGAGGCACTTTAGTTAGATTGCAGTTATTTTATCATATTGGTGATCTATATTCTCATATATTACCTATATATCCATTGTTCATTCATTCATATATTTAGGGATCTTGTATTTTATTTTTATTATCTGTTTATATGCTCGATTATGCTATTGAACTGCTTTCAGAGGTATATACTTTGCTCCAATCCTGACTGGATTTATTTTTCTAGATGACTAGCTTATTGATCAGTGTCCCATATTCTGACGGCGCACCTTTAGAGGATACTCCTATAGACCAGGAGGAGTTAGTTGTAGAGCCCAAGGAGGTCTAGTTTATTTGTGTTAGTTGTATTAGACTATTATTTTGGTGGATTCACAACTTGTATATTATTTCAGATTGTGGATTGTATCTTATTCTTTCCTTCGCTATTACATTCGTGCATTATTCTTCCTTAGTTTGTTTTATGATTGAGATTAGTTATTCTTGTGAGATACCATATTGTTCCTCCGTTTGGAGTTAAGATGATTGACAGGTACCATATTATATTGTTGAGATGTTAGATAGTTAGAAATAATACAGACAATATTCTACCGCCGATTCTGTGACGTGGGCTTGGCGTAACCACGTACTCGTTCCCGAATATCCTGGTGCGGGTCATGACACATTTTCAGTGGTAGCCCATACAGGTCTAGATGCGCAAGTAGTGCGATATTATAGTTGTGCTCGTCTAGAGTACTGCTACGAACCTGCTTTAGGAAGTAGGATTTAGGCTCAGAGTTTACTTAATCACACCTAGGAAAATTTCCAAAATCTATTTTGCAAATCCTTATCTATTGAATATTGCTTTACTTTTAATAAGTTTTGTCCTTCTTTGATGATATCGTATCGTATTCAATATTGATTCCGTATTTTAATCTATCTTCAGGATGCCGCCGAAGACACGTTCCCAGCGATCAGGTGCCACGACAGCACGATCTGTCACTTCATCACCCTTGAGGGCAGCACCCTCAGATGATGGTCCAGTACCTACATTCAGGAGGTCAGCTTTACCGGTCCAGGTGGGCGTGTCGACAGTAGCTTTCGGAGGTGCTCCACCTCCAGTACCGAGGAGAGAACAGACAGTTTTTGAGGATCTTCTACCTCTACCACCTGCAGTCAATCAGACGCAGAAGTTCATGCTCTTCCAGCAGATGATGGAGGCGCAGCAGCGACAGTCCAAGGTCCTGAGATAGAGCATAGTAAATGATCACCAGATCGAACTTGCAGCAGTTGAGAGAGCTACTATAGTCTAGCCACAGACGACACCACCTCAGTTTATTCCTCAGCAGCCGAGACCTGGTACTATCATAGACTTTAAAAGGATGGGGCCGAAAGACTTCAGAGGTACATAGGGGATTCTCTATGCGGATGAGTGGATCGAGGACATCGAGCGGAACCTACGGCTGGCACAGATTCTAGAGATGCTACAGATAGAGGCAGCGGGTTGTATGATGTTAGATAATGCCTTGATATGGTTCCGGACAGACCCCAAAATTGCAGTACCAGGACTCACTTGGGAAGCCTTTAAAGAGCTTTTCAAGAAGAAGTTTTTTCCAGACGTGGCTCTTACATCCTTGGAGAGCCAGTTCCAGTACCTCGTCCAGGGAGGTATGTCAGTGAACGAGTATGCGGTAGAGTATTGCCGACTAGGTCGCTTCGTGGAGTATCAGAACCCTAGAGGTAGAGCCAGGAAGTTCAGGAAGTGCCTAAACCGGGAAGTCAAACCCCACACCAACGGAGATCCTACTGCCACCTTCGAGGAGATTCTCAGGCAGGCGCAGAGAGCGGAGGATGACTTAGAGCTTGGCTCTAAGAGGCCAAGGGACACCGGAGGATCTAGCAACAACACGGGTCTAGCGTAGAGGCCTCATCTCCAGCAGCAGCACCAGAGGCCTTACCAGCACTAGAGGCAGCAGTATCACTGGCCAGCTAGAGCACCGGCTTAGCAGATGCATCAGATCTAGAGGACAACAATTCCTTGCACTTTCTATAAGAAGCAAGGATACAGATGGGATGCATGTAGGATGAGGCTAGGCCAATACTTATTCTATGGATCGGGAGATCATCAGTTGTGGACTTGTCCTAAAGTCCCAACTCGTCCAGTTCAGGGTGGAGGACAGGCACAGAGGGCATCCGCTAGACCACCAGCGGGACAGCAGCAGAAAGGACCTCTTCCACCGCAGTAGCAGCAGTTTGCCCAGTATCAGTAGCAGAGAGGAGCGCAGCGACAGGGGCAAGCTTTTGCCTTGACTGTCGAGGAGGAGGAGCCGGTTGGTGATGTCATCCCAGTTTCAGTTTATCTCGATTCTTTTCTAGCTCATATTTTGTAAAGCCTCCACCCAAAATTAGGTCTACTTGGCATAGATAGATAAACTAGGGCTAGTTTGTATCCAATTGGAAATTGGACACTACTTTTATTTAAATTATATAATATTTATATCACCTAGTGCACCTTACCGTTGCTTCGATAATTAGAGCACTATACCAGCTTTTACCTTCCAACAAATTTCACAACCTTGTCCTAGACGTGCCCGCCTACCATTCTGACCTTTGTGTAACTTATAATTATGCTCTCTTGTGCTATATTTTAGTCGCACAATATTTATCGCGGACGTTTATAATTAATTCTAAATAAATTTGACTTTATATCCTTGTGCTTTCCAATCGAAATTGGAGACACAATCTTGACCCGTTTCGTACAACCTAATTTATGATAAAATTCTACTCTGAGCCCTCTATGTCCATGATACTTATGTCCCACCAAGTTTTATTCTCATGTACTTCTAATTAATTCCAGAACACCTTGCGCATTAATCTTAATTAATTTAAATCCAATTTTTATCTTTGTACAATTTTCCAATTGTTGGGCGCTTTTATGCAAAAGTGCATTAAGGTGTTCACATCATCATCCTCGTCAATCATTAACACAATCACCATCATCCACATCATCATCCTCGTCATCACCATCGTCCACATCATCGTCCTTGTTATCACCATCGTCCACATCATCATCCTCGTCATCACCATCACCCACATCATCATCCTCATTATCACAATCATATAATCATCATCATGATCATCACCATCATCTTCACCATGAGCATCACTATCATCATCGTTGTCGTAGTCGTAATTATCGCCATCATCGTAGTTATCATCTCATCGTAACCCCAATCATCGTCTTCATCGTCGTCAACCGCATCGTCGTCATCATCGTCAACCTCATCGTCGTCACCTTCATTCTCGTACACGTACCCCGAGGTTCGAACTTGTCCCTTTCCTCCTTTTTATGTGTGCTTGTGTATATGCTATTAGGACATGCGTATTGCTTTATGACTGTTAGTTGATATCGGACCCTGAGTCGGTGAACCCAATGACTTGTACGCGTACACATACGCGTATTAGGATTTAAGTGATATATATATATATATATATATATATATATATATATATATATATATATATATATATAGATGTAGGTATTATATAAGTAATTATATGCTTATGACTATATATGTATTTATATTGTACGACCCTAGGACACTGTAGATTATCTCGTGTTTACCTTGACCATGTTGACCCTAAGAACATGTTAGATGACTGCCTTATGTACATTTACGTACTGGCCTAGACACATGTAATTTTGACTATCTGATTTTGATACAACATTTAATATAGGACACCCGCGTAATTAGTCGCACAATTGACCGTGTTAGTTGACCAGTGTTACCCCTAGCGTACCCCCGGGTCCAGTGTATATATGGTTGTGAATGTGCTAGTGTAATGACTGATGTTGTATTATATTATGTCATATGTATATAGGATATTGGATTTATCTGCGCGACTTCAGGAGTAGGTTATTGGTACTACGCAGCTTTCATGCCAGGCAAGTATACCTTGCCTTGTTGTACTGTTTAAATTCTGTATTAGTAGTTGCATGTTTACTTATTTTAATATTATATAATTGTGCGCGTCCGAGAAAGACTCGGGTGCAGTCAACGAAGGCGTTGACATTAGGACTTGTGTCTGACCTAGTGTCTAGTAGACCCACCTAAAGTTGCGGAGTTATCGGTATGACTCCCCAGGCCGTGACACATTTCTTACACGTGTTGTGAGTCTTATGTAGGGCACAGACTTGCGTATCCGGCTGGCCACCTGTACGTGTAGGTCGTGCGACGGTTAGGGTATAACTGCTAATAGGGATACATGTTAGAAGATTTAGTAGTTATTAGTAGTCAGACCATAGACTATTGTAGTACAGTGGTCAAGTCCTTGTCCTTGTTTGGCTGTAAGGTTGGGCTATTTTTCTAACGATAGACTATGAGCCAGAGTTACAACGTTGATACTTGCACTCTATCTCGACGTAGTAGCTAAAGCGTGTTGTGGATACAACATGCATAGATCATTGGGCTGGGAGGACGACTAGTAGGCATATGGGACACCCACTTTCTTTATACTGCTGCCACATTCTTTGGAGCGATATTGACGATATATTATACTGCTGCCACGTTCTTTGGAGCGATATTGACGATATACTATACTGCTGCCACGTTCTTCGGAGTGATATGGATGATATACTGCTGTCATGCTCTTCGGAGCTGGACGTTATTATATAGCACCCTTGTATGGGGGCATATATGGCATATACTAGCCAGTTGTCACGATTGGTGAATTATGTCAGCATATATCTAGCCTACACTTTCCTATACACTCAAAGTTGTCCTCAAATTGCATTCACTTAGATGGTTAGCACACCCTTTATTTATTCAGTATTTACTTTATGGCATGCTTCTATGTATCTTGTTATATCCCTCTGAGGACCTGGTCCCTTTCCAGGTGTAGATGTTCATGAGTATTCGCAGGAGCGCAGATCTGGACTAGCTACTTATATTTCAAGGAGGTCTTCTCTTCGAGCCTCATGATTATTAGTTGTTGTACATTATTTTATTTATTTTATATTTTAGTTCAGCAGTAGATTTGTTTCCATCCGACTGTCATATTTAGATACTTTATATTGAGATCTAGTTTCATAGATATTGGTTATTTATTTCTATTTGATTTTTGTAGATGAGATTAGATTATACACTGTGACTTGTGACAGTTTTTACCACTTATGAATTATTGTTCATGATACAGCGTACGCATGTGTTATGGTTTCCATATATTGGAGTTGCCATATAACATACGACTGGCATGCTTACGTATCCTAGTCCTACGTATTTTGTGACTGGGGTGTGACATATTTTTAGTGGTGGCCCGTGCAAGTCAGGAGCATATTATCTCGGTTATATTACTGTACCGAGCAAGCCTGCACCTAGGATTAGAGTATAGGATCTCATCCACAATTGACTATGACTTATCTTTCTTTCAGTATGTTCTATTTAAATAATTGCATACTGCTTGATTCATGTATTTCCCTAATAGTTCCTTGAGTATAGCCCCTGCTAGAATATAGGAATCCCTGTTGATAGGATGATAATTAGGGTAATATTCCTATTAAGAATACAACTAGGGCATTAACACATCATTAAGTTTAGACTACCTAATGAACCCTAGCAACCCTTACCTGTAGAATGATTGACCATTATCCCTTGATAATTAGGGATAACTTGAGAGTAGTATAGACACAACTAGAGTGAGTTATAAATTCAACCATATTGTTTGACCCTAGCATTGAGGAACCAATAGAAATCCAAGGTTGAATATTAGGACTAAACCTAACTTTCATAATGAGATAACATTAGAACTATAAATTTAGATCATTGTCTTGATATCAGTAGGACAGTACCTTAGGAAGCCAAGAGGAATGAATATAACATTTCCTTTTATCATACCTCGAACACAGAGATTAACATCCCACTTTCCCTCAAGAAACCATGACACTATCTAGAGTATTTCTATTTAGTTTTATGACTTGTTCCTCTGAACCCTAACGCTCGCTAGTTGTGCGACGACTAATTAGGTTCTCCTATTCTTCATATTTTAATTCGTGCCACCTAACCTTTCTGATTTTAGGCCAAGTGATTTTTATCTTATGTTAAGGATATATAGCTTGCTAGGATTATAGTTGTAATCTTGAACTTTGAATTATATGCTTGGTAGTTAGAACTTGATAGTTTGAGTTGTTCCTTTAGATTGTGATCTAGTTTTTCTTAGTTTTAAATCACGTAACATGTACCCCACTTCAATATAGGTTATATCCTCTTTCTCCTTGAAGGCCAGTAACTTTTCCATTCTTACTGTTGACACATGTTCTATGAGCACGATGATTAAGACTTAAGGTGACCATTACCTATATAATTCAATAGGAGACCCTAATAAGTACCAAGATCTTTTCCTCGTGTACCCCAATAAGAGTTTCTGCTTTAATTATAAGTGCAAGGTTATTTCGTAGAATCTCTTTTAAGGCAATTACAGTATTAGTTTATTATTTTAAGTTGGGTAGTATGCCTCACAATATAGTATCACATGGTCCTCGGGACCCATTAATGTAGTATAATTGAATGACATTAACTATATGCTTGCATAAGACGATAGTGTTTATCCCGAATATAACACTTAGAGGCCCATACCTCTATATGGTCGACTAGCGACTTAGACAAGGAGTTAGTATGACAATTGTAGAGATTATAGAGCCTTATCTTCTTTGTAAACTTGAATTATTTTGTAACTTCTTTCATTATAATCTAGCGTACTTATATTTGATGTACTACCTTGTCTTATGCTGCTATTATAGCCTAGTTTTGCAAGCTTATTCTTTATCGAGCTTGTTCATGACATATGTATTATTGGAGTGATACACTAATACATTTCAAAATCAGTGTATTACGGTCTGATCAACTATAGTGCGCATGGTTCGCCCTTCGCATAACTACTTTACGTGGATTGAGATATATAGTGAATAGTAGACGAATGTACTTGCCCTCTAGATATGTCTGAGCATATCGTATCAGTTACATAACTGTACCGATACGAGCATGTGAATAAGAATTACCAAAATAGGATTTCAATCCACAACTGTCTTGACAATTCCGATTTGAATTCTTTAAACTCCTTGATCCCCACACTTCTATTCTATTACCTCCCGCTTGAACTCTTTATTATTTTTTTTCGTCTTCCCTTATTTCGGAAAGATGAAACCTCGTGCTTAGTATAAGTTTGATATACAGAGAGTACTAGATATACCCCATAGGCCAATCACATTACTAGATGACTATCTTTTATAACTAATTAAGGGTATATTATAAATGATACATTTGGTGTTAAATTTTTTTAGGATTGAGTAACATGATAAAGTAAATTTAAGGAATAAGATTATGTCATTTTAAATGTGGAGAATTTTAGAAAAATGATTAAGATAACAAGGATTTAATAAAAATTGATATCTTGATATTGCGGACCAAATATTTATACTTGGGCACATGATTTAAATTTTGAATATTGAAGGTTGAATCATCGATTTAAATTTTGAGAAAATAAATGGAACTCTAAACATGAACATTGACGGATTGAATTCCAAAATTGATGTTTTGAATTAAAGGTTAAATTTTGATTGTTGGACTACCTATTTAAAATATTGAGGATGTGAATTTAATTTAAAATTTTAAAGAATACAAAATTCATAAGTGAAAATAGGAATAAGATTGGATTAGAATTGTTTTCTAGAGGAGATTATGATAGCTAGAGACCGTGATGAGAAAAAAAAATTGATGTGGGTTAATTAAATATTGAAGATGTTATATGGATTCAATTTAAATTTGGATGTTGATGATTTGAAAAAGTGAGAAGAGATTACAATAGGTTGAATTTTGATTTGAACAATAATTATATTAATTTTGAAGTGATTGCGATGGATTTGATTAGAATTTTAATTATCGCAAAGAGATTGTGATTTACTTGCCTTATGTACGTGAAGGAATAACAAACTATGCTTTATTTTAATTTTGAGGACGAAATTATTTTAAGTTGGGTAGATTGTAAACCCCTACACCCAAAATTAGGTCTACTTGGCATAGATAGAGAAACTAGGGATAGTTTGTATCCAATTGGAAATAGGACACGGCTTTTATTTAAATTATACAATATTTATATCACCTAGTGCACCTTACCGTTGCTTCGATAATTAGAGCACTACACCAGCTTTCACCTTCCAACAAATTTCACAACCTTGTCCTAGACGTGCCCGCCTACCATTCTGACCTTTGTGTAACTTATAATTATGCTCTCTTGTGCTACATTTTAGTCGCACAATATTCGTCGTGGACGTTTATAATTAATTCTAAATAAATACGACTTTGTATCCTTGTACGTTCCAATCGAAATTGGAGACACAATCTTGACCCGTTTCGTACAATATAATTTATGATAAAATCCTACTCTGAGCCCTCTATGTCCATGACACTTGTGTCCCACCTAATTTTATTCTCATGTACTTCTAATTAATTCCAGAATACCTTGCGCATTAATCTTAATTAATTTAAATCCAATTTTCATCTTTGTGTAATTTTCTGATTGTTGGACGCTTTTATGCAAAAGTGCATTAAGGTGTCCACACCATTGGACAATACGTGAAGAAACCTATTTTTCCCTTTTCATGATTTTTTTTCATAATTTTTGGAATGTGCAACGCACAAATATCGCCCCCTCATTTAACCCTAGCCTTGTAATTTAAACCATGTAATTATAGCCTCCAAATATCTCCATGGCAAGCCAAGGCCTTTTTCCAAGTGTTGACCAAGTCAAATAGTTCTAGGTCAACCCAACACCACCTATATAAATATTCCTTTCCTCCTTATCCTTTTTTTTCCTATTCCTAACCTATACACAGCCGACCCCCATCCCTATTCATCCTCCTTCAACCCCTCGACTGCCGGATCGAACCCAGTCGCCGGAGAAGCACCCCGCCGACCGGAGCGATCCTCCAGTCGACCCGACCCTGCCAGCCACCTCCATCGAGATGCTGAATACCTCCTCCCCACGACCTCCTTCTCTCCCTCCGGCCATCTCCTCCCTCGACCCCGCCGGCCTCGCCTCGATCCAGACCCGACTCGCCTTCCTCCTCATCGTCGCCTCGATCCAGATCCGCTGCACCATGCCGGAACGCCACCATCTTCCCAACCAGCACCCCGTCGATGACCCCGCTGCCATCCCTGACTTCAAACCGCATGTACACACTACAACCCGCTGAGCCAACTCCGGCCATCCCCATGCTGAACCGCAAAACTTCTCTTCCTCTTCCACCTCCCTGTCCTCTCCTTCCCCCGACCGCCTGAGCATCCCCGGCCATCCCCATCCCTTCCTGAGCTTCTCCTCCCGATCATTCCCTGACCTGCTACCACCAGCAACACCACCGCCACCCGGCAAGACACCTCCCTCTGGCCGGAGCTACATCACCATCACCGTTCATCCCTGTCCTCCACTGTCCTCCTCCTTTCCGGACCTCCCCTGGCCGAATTCCGACGAGCATCACCACCCCATCATCGTCATCATCAACCTATCCTCATCATCATCATCATCATCATAAACCTATCATCATCATCAATCATCAACACAATCACCCTCATCCACATCATCATCCACATCATCATCCTCGTTATCACCATCGTCCATATCATCATCCTCGTTATCACCATCATCCACATCATCATCCTCGTCATCACCATCACCCACATCATCATCCTCATCATCACCATCATGTAATCATTATCATGATCATCACCATCATCTTCACTATAAGCATCACCATCATCATCGTCGTCGTAGTCGTAATCATCGCCATCATCGTAGTTATCATCTCATCGTAACCCCAATCATCGTCATCATCATCGTCAACCGCATTATCGTTATCGTCATCGTCGTCAACCTCATCGTCGTCACCATCATTCCCGTGTGCGTACCCCGAGGTTCGAACCTGTCCCTCTCCTCCTTTTTATGTGTGCTTGTGTATATTCTATTAGGACATGAGTATTGCTTTATGACTGTTAGTTGATATCGGACCCTTATTCGGTGAACCCAATGACTTATAGCGTACACATACGCGTATTAGGATTTAAGTGATATATATATATATATATATATATATATATATATATACATATATAGATAGATAGAGGTATTATATAAGTAATTATATGCTTATGACTATATATGTATTTATATTGTACGACCCTAGGACACTGTGGATTATCCCGTGTTTACCTTGACCATATTGACCCTAAGAACATGTTAGATGACTACCTTGTGTAAATTTATATACTGGCCTAGACAGATGTTATTTTGACTGTTAGATTTTGATACAAAATTTAATATAGGATACCCGCATATTTAGTCGCACAATTGACCGTGTTAGTTGACCAGTGTTACCCCTAGCGTACCCCCGGGTCCAGTGTATATATGGTTGTGTATGTGCTAGTGTAATGACTGATGTTGTATTGTATTATGTCATATGTATATAGGATATTGAATTTATCTGCGCGACTTCAGGAGCAGGTTATTGGTACTACGCAACTTTCATGCCAGGCAAGTATACCTTGCCTTGTTGTACTGTTTAAATTATGTATTAGTAGTTGTATGTTTACTTATTTTAATATTATATAACTGTGTGCGTTCGAGAAAGACTCGGGTGCAGTCAACGAAGGCGTTGACCCACCTAAAGTTGCGATGCTATCGGTATGACTCCCCAGGCCGTGACACATTTCTTACACGTGTTATGAGTCTCATGTAGGGCACGGACTTGCGTATCCAGCTGGCCACCTGTTCGTGTAGGTCGTGCAATGGTTAGGGTATAACTGCTAATAGTGATGCATGTTAGAAGATTTAGCAGTTATTAGTAGTCGGAGCATAGACTATTGTAGTACGGTGGTCCAATCCTTGTCCTTGTTTGGTTGTAAGGTTGGGCTATTATTCTAACGATAGACTATGAGCCAGAGTTACGACACCGATACTTGCACTTCGTCTCGGCGTAGGAGCTAAAGCGTGTTGTGGATACAACATGTATAGATCATTGGGTGGGGAGGACGACTAGTAGGCGTATGGGACACCCACTTCCTTTATACTGTTGCCACGTTCTTCTGAGCGATATGGACGATATACTATTCTGCTGCCATATTCTTTGGAGCGATATGGACGATATACAATACTGCTGCCACGGTCTTCGGAGCGATATGGACGATATACTGCTGCCATGCTCTTCGGAGCTGGACGTTATTATATAGCGCCCTTGTATGGGAGCATATGTGGCATATACTAGCCAGTTGTCACGATTGGTGAATTACGTTAGCATATGTCTAGCCTACACTTTCCCATACACTCAAAGTTGTCCTCAAATTGCATTCACTTAGATGGTTATCACACCCTTTTATTTATTCAGTATTTACTTTATGGCATGCTTCTATATATCTTGTTATGTCCCTCTGAGGACCTGGTCCCTTTCCAGGTGTAGATGTTCATGAGTATTTGTAGGAGCGCAGATCCGGACTAGTTAATTATGTTTCGAGGAGGTCTTCTCTTGGAGCCTCATGATTATTAGTTGTTGTATATTGTTTTGTTTATTTTATATTCTAGTTTGGCAGTGGATTTGTTTCCATCCGACTGTCATCTTTAGATACTTTATATTGAGATCTAGTTTCATAGATATTGTTTATTTATTTCTATTTGATTTCTGTGGATGAGATTAGATTATACACTGTGACTTGTGATAGTTTTTACTACTTATGAATTATTGTTCATGATATAGCGTACACATGTGTTATGGTTTCCATATATTGGAGTTGCCATATAACATGCGGCTGGCATGCTTACGTGTCCTAGTCCTACATATTTTGGGACTGGGGCATGACATATTTTGTTCAATTCTGGTGCTTCTTATAGCTTTGTATCTGTATTATTTGCTTTGAGGCATCGTCTTTAGTCTGAATCATTGGCGAGGACTTGCAAGATCACGACCGGGGGTAGCATTATCCTGGTCAGTGATGTTTGCAAAAACCAGAGAGTTTATTTGGGAGGCCGTGAGCTGAGTGTATGTTTACTTGTAATGCCACTTCCAAGTTATAATTTAGTACTCGGGATGGATTGATTGAGTAGACATCATTCTAGTATCGATTATCGTGGAGGCAGAGTTTTATTTCAGATGCCAGGAGAGCTGGAGTTCGAGTTCGTCCGAGGAACAGAGCAGAGCAAAGGCGATTTCTGTGGAGCTTTGGTAGAAGAGCAGGAGCCGCCACACCATTGATTGTAGAGTTCATGGATGTCTTTCTAAAGGAGTTATTGGGGTTACCGCCAAACAGAGATGTGGAATTCTCTATAGATTTAGTGTCAGGCGTAGAGCCGATATCTCAGCACGTCTATAAAGTAAACAACAGCGAACTGGCGGAGTTGAAGAAGCAGGTGGATGAGTTGCAAGACAAGGGCTTTATCCGTTCTAGTTTATCATCATGGGGTGCTCCGGTACTTTTTATACCAAAGAAGGATGGGTCAGTAGATATGTGTATCGACTACAGGGCACTTAACAACCTCACTATCAAGAACAAATACCCATTATCGCAGATTGTTGACTTGTTTGACCAGTTGAGCGGAGCAAAGGTATTCTCGAAGATAGACTTGAGGTCAGGGTACCACCAGGTGAAAGTGAAGAGGGAAGACATCTCGAAGACAGCTTTCAGGACTCGTTATGGGCTGTTCGAGTTCTTGGCGATACCGTTTGGGTTGACCAATGCCCCGGCGGTATTCATGAACCTGATGAACAAGATATTTCATTAGTAACTGGACCAATTTATTGTAGTCTTCATTAATGATATCCTGATATATTCGAAGACTCAGAGGAGCATGAGCAGCACTTGAGGATAGTTTTGTAGACCCTCAAGAAGGAGAAGCTATATGGCAAGTTATCAAAGTGTGAATTCTTCCTTGATAAGGTTAAATTCCTTGGGCGTGTTATTATAGGAGATGGAATCTCGGTAGACCCGAAGAAGATTTCAGTAGTTGAATCGTGGTCTACCCCGAGTTCAGTAGCAGATATTAGGACTTTTCTAGACTTGCAGAGCGATGACTAGACTAACTAGGAAGGACGTAGAATTCGTCTGGACTAAGGATTGTCATTCAGCATTTGAGGAGCTGAAGAGGAGGTTGACTACAGTTCTCATCTTGATATTGCCATCAGGAGCAAAAGGATTTTCCATTTACAGTGATGCATCAGGAAAGGATTTGGGTTGTGTTTTACAACAGCACGGGAAGGTGATTGCCTATGCTTCCAGGCAATTGCGCCTGCATGAGAAGAACTACCCTACTTAGAGTTGGCAGCGGTTATCTTTGCTCTATAATTATGGAAACACTACTAGTATGGAGAGAGAGTAAAGATATTCACAGACCATAAGAGCTTAAAGTATGTGTTTACCCAAAAAGAACTCAACCTGAAGCAGCGGCGATGGTTGGAGCTGATGAAAGACTTCGACATATTCTTGTAGTACCATCCAGGGAAGGCCAACGTAGTCGCGGATGCTTTGAGCAGGTATCCCATGGCTATGTGCTTGACTAGAGATAGATATTTATTAGTAGATCTTGACAGTTTGGGCATTGAGGTACTAGTTCCTGGAGTCGCAGCACAGATGTGGGGACTTCAGGTTCAGTCGGAGCTGATGGACCGGGTCAGAGCCAGACAGTATGAGGATAAATCTCTGAGGAGAATCAGAGCACAAGTTCAGATGGGGCTGGCAGGGGACTTTATCGTTGCAGATGATGGATCATTGCGATACGGTACCAGGTTATGTGTACCGAGAGGAGCATTGTGCGAGGAGATTCTCCAGGAGGCACATCGTTCTCAATACTCTATGCATCCAGGTGCCAATAAGATGTATAGAGACATGAGGGAGCATGTATGGTGGTATAACATAAAATGGGAGGTAGCTAGCTTCGTGTCCAGATGCTTAGTTTACCAGCAGGTTAAGGCGGAGAGATAGAGGCCAGGAGGATTGCTTCAGCCTTTACCCATTCCGGAGTGGAAATGGGAACATGTAACTATGGATTTTGTATCAGGACTTCCACGTTCTCCAGGAGAGAAATATGCGATTTGGGTTATCGTGGACAGGTTGACCAAATCAGTCCACTTTCTAACATTCAAAGTGGATACATCTACGAAGAATCTTGCGGAGATGTATGTGCGCCAAATTGTCAGATTGTACGGTGTTCCAATGAGCATAGTCTCGGATCGGGATAGTCACTTCACGTCCCACTTCTGGAGGAGTTTGCAGGCTAGCTTGGGCACTCAGCTCAAGTTCAGTACTGCATATCACCCTCAGACTGACGGACAATCGGAGAGGACTATTCAGACTCTCGAGGACATGCTACGCACCTGTATTTTGCATCTTGGAGTTTCTTGGGAGGATCAACTTTACTTGGTAGAGTTTTCATACAACAACAGCTACCAAGCCAGCATTGAGATGTCACCATTCGAGGCATTGTATGGACCGAGATACCGCACTCTGTTGTCCTGGGATGATGTTGGTGACAGAGATTTATTGGGACCAGAGATGGTAGTGGATGCAGCCGAGAAGGTGAAGCTTATCAGGGATAGACTTCGAGTGGGGCAGGACAGACAACGACATTGGACCGATAGCCACCGGAGACCATTGGAGTTTGAGGTATAGATTTTTGTTTTATATTGCTTGTGTTTGATTGTTATTTGTTAGAGTGCTAAGGTTGTGTTTCGTGCTAGGTTAGCGGTCTGGTTTTTTGGGAGTTTCTCCGAGAAGTAGCACGATTCATTTTAGTGGACGCGGGAAGCTTAGTCCGCGATTCATCAGACCTTGCAGTATTCTTGAGAGGGTCGGTGCAGTTGCATACAGTCTAGACTTACCACCTACATTGGAAGGAATGCACAATGTGTTTCATGTGTCACAGCTGAGACGGTACATGGCAGATCCCAGTCATATGTTGGATCACTCAAAGATAGAGGTGGGCACTACTCTTAGCTATCCAGAGCAGCCAGTGGAGATTCTGGATCGGAGAAAGAAGGTATTGAGGAACCAGATGATTCCTTTGGTATGTGTCGTGTGGAGGCATTACTCGCTAGGAGAGAGTACCTGGGAGCGAGAGACCGAGATGCGCAAGCGATATCCATATCTGTTCGAGCTATGAGATATAATTCTTTTTTGTATTGTATTATTTTCTTTTGTTAGTTTCTTTCTTCCTTATTTTCGAGGAGGAAATTTCTTCTAAGGTGGGTAGGATTGTCACCCTCATATTTTTACTCAAGGGTAGTTTGGTAATTGACATGGGTAATTTTAATTTTAGGATTATTTATATTTAAATATAGTGCATGCATTATTTATTAATTATTATATTATTTATTGTTGTTAGTTGTAGACTTATTTTAGATTTGTGTAGTGGACCTAACCTATTTTATTAGATGTATGAACCAATATTTTAGATGAGTTTAGTTTGAGCCCATGAATTAGGCCCATGGATTTGGAGGTTAGATTAATTAGTGAAATCATTAGACTAAAACTTCCCTACCTAATTAATTTCTTCATAAGAGGACCCAAGGGGTAATTAAGATATTTCACATAGCTTGAGAGAGGGGTACATGGCCGGCCATGCTAAAGAGGAGAGAGAAATTATTTTACTGCACCAATTCCTAATTCCTTTAGATCTACAATTTCTCTCTTTCAATTTCCTTCATTCCTCATCAATTCTCCACCAATTCTTCACAAATTCCTTCTCTAATTCTTCATTGAGGCTTCTACATCAAGGATCTACAAGAAGGAAGTAAGGAGCAAGGAGGAGGAGGACAGATCAACAAGGAGAGGAGCTACTTTGCATTTAGGGACTTTTCATTGAGAATCCATCTTCCAATTGGTACATTTCAGTTTTTTTCCCTTCTACTAGACTCTAAATCTGAGATTTAACCATGAGAAATCAACCCACATACATAGGCTGCCTATAAAAATTAGTTTTAGGTTCATTGGAGACCTACGGTAGAAGTTATGTGCATTTTGGTGCCAATTTTTGGAGAATTCCAAGATTGGCACATGTAGTAGTTGTCATTGGGTCTAATAGATCTAAATGACATATGATTACTTGTTTGTGACTAGTGTCGTGTCCACAATTGGGTACGTGTAGGCTGTATCTCATCAATTTGATAAAACAGGTTAATTTTGGGGGTTTTCCTCTGACCCGGGGACTTGTGCATATTCATCCAAATGTTGGGTCTACCAATCTGTGTCTAGCAATCTACCTATCTGTTTTAGCTTAGTCGTAATCATTATTGTCTAAAGGGTGGAAGAATTTCTAGGTCAGATATTTTAAGTCACAAGGTAACTAGGGGGTAACCACTATGGTTTGCTATCTAAAGTGCTATTTCATACCCTACTTTCATTAGTATCTAATGATCTTCTTCTAGATGTGAGTCTAACATTCTATCTGGTCAAGTTTATAATATCGTTCCTTGTATCACTACCCTAAGACTATAATTAATTTGTAACATCTAGCTATGTCTCTCCTAATTTATTCTAAAGCCTTAGAATCAAACAACCCTTCTAGCTTCTAATACTGACAGGTCACGGCTACCTTAAGTAAGGGTCTAGTTTATAAGTCTTTACTTATATGTCTAATTCTTATGCCAATAGTCTATACTATCTCTAGTAACAAGGAAGAACTTATCAACCATCTCTACCATGGTTAACCATCTACTGAAACGCCCTATCAATTATGACTTCTTTGTCTTAACGAGGATCTGCTCCTGGAGGAAATCATCGTACGAGAGTATTCATTTTCCCGAAATAAGGAAGATGAGAAACAATAATAATGATGTCGGCGATAAATGAACGAATACAATAATGAAGTCCAAGGACGACAATCGATTACAAGAGAACTTTTTAAAATCAGTTATGGATTGAGATCTTATTCAACATTAATCCTAAATTGCAGGCTCGTTCGGTACAATGACGTAACCGACACGATATGCTCTGACCTGCATAGGCCACCACTAAAACCATGTCATGCCCCAATCCCAAAATCTATGGGACCAGACATGTGGCAATGGCCAGCTGGTACGACTCTGTAGGGCTTTCCAATTTAATGAACCCGACGAAATGCACTTACGCTGTCCACGGTCAAGTGATCCAGTGATAAACTAATTCTAACATACAATAAATAAACTAAATCATAATCCATGGTAAACAATCTCAAGAAAGAACGATATACAACATCAATCTGCAGCCCAATAATACATCTGTTCGAATAGACCAAAAGAATAACACAGGTCTATAAACACTAGGCTATAAAAATAAAATAAAAATGGAAAGTAGTACATGACTATAATGGCTGGAAATATAAATATACCTTCAACAATGTCCACACTCCAATATATATCAAATATCCTGCAAACTGCACAAATAACTTGGAAGAGAACCAGGTCCTCAGAGGGACGTAACAAGATATAAAAATACATGCCATAAAGTAAATAATTTAAAAACTCAAGGGTGAACTAGCCAGCTAAGTGAAATGCAATTTGAGGACAACTTAGTGCGTATGGAAGGTGTAGGCTAGACATATGCTGACGTAATTCACCAATCATCGTGACTGGCTAGTATATGCCACATATGCCCCCATAACAAGGGCGCTCTGCAATAATAACGTCCAGCTCCGAGGAGCGTGGTATCTGTATAAATAACGTCCAACGTTCTTTAGAGTGTGGTATCTGCAAAATCACAAGTAACATCCAACACTCTAAATTATGCGGTATCTGCATAAATATATACGTCCGTATCGCTCCGAAGAATGCGGTATCTGTATAAAGGAGGTGGGTGTCCCATATGCCTACTAGTCGTCCTCCCCGTCCAATACCAATGTATATGCCACTAATATGACGTGGACATCTCGTACTACAATGCAAGTCACTAAAGAAATATGCGACTAAGCTAAATACAGTCAAACGTGCTGCTCATACAAATGGCCAGTCAAGCATGAAGTACACGTCCCTACATGAGCTCACTCTGTATCATACAATGATATGTGTCAAGGCCTGGGGAGTCATATTGATAACTCCATAACTTTAGGTGGGTCCACTAGACACTAGGTCAGACACAAGTCCTAACGTCAACGTTTTCATTGACTGGACCCGAGTCTTCTCGGACGCGCACAGTTATATAATATGAAAATAATAAAATATGCAACTAAAAATAACTGAATTTAAACAGTACAACAAGGCAAGGTATGCTTGCCTGGAAGCCAGGCGAAGACTCGAACACGATCTGGACATGGAAGTAGTAGTCCAACAATGGAAACTGGAACTGATATCCACGGATGCAGTCACAAATATGACCAACAGTCCCGGAATGAGTGCGATACTAAGAAAAATATATACATACGTCCAATTTGGACACAGGGGCAAAAATACAGCTTCTGGTCAACACGAGGTCCACTAATGGACCCGTCTTGCACCAAAAAATGTGCCAGAGACAAGGTTCTCCTAATTCATCAAACTTAGTGTCAACAAGTCCAGAACGACAATAGGAACCCAACGGAATGTCCAGAACTGGATTCCAATGAGCCGATCACAAAATTGCCCGTCAAGTGGAGCCGCGGGGCCCACGATACGGGATTTTGTCAACGTTCTCAGAATCGAACCAAACTTGGGTCACAGGACCAGTGTATCGCTACGAGTCCGATTGCGCAAGTTTTATTTTGAAACGACGAGCACACACAAAGTTACAACGAGTCTAGAACAGGGCCGATAGGGGTGTTGTCGACGGATACGCGTTGATTCCGGTGTGGCTCGCATATCCAAATTAATTTCCACAAAATCTTATACGTCCGTATCGACAGCGCGCACCTTTCGGTGAAATCGACATGCGACGAGGATGCCCGGATTGACAGGTCCAACTCCGTATCGGAAAAATCCAAAATTTATAAAATGAAATTTTCTTCGATTTGGAACTCAAATAACTTCCAATAGAAATTAAACGAAATTATTCTAATTAAACAGTAGCATGAGGGTCATGTAATGAACACACCTGCGGAGGGGGCTCGCAAACAATGGAGGGACGGAGGTGTAATTGCACCGTGAAGGGGGGTTGGGTGAGGCTCGGATCTGCCGATTGAAGAAGAAGAAGAAGAACAGTAGCGGCAACAGCGTTCTTAGTCGCCGCGACGGTTCGGAGGAGGATAAGGGGGAGGGGGAAGCCCTAGGGGTATCTTCGGTCGCTGGTGGCACTCGACGGTAGTCAGGGCGGTGCTCGGTGGTCCGCTCCGGCCAAACTCAACAACAGTAGCAACAATGGCAGCAGCAATCGCAGCAGTGGGTGGCGGTGGCGGTGGCTGCTGCTCATCGTGGAGAGGTCGACGATGGTTGAAGTCCCGACGAGGCGGTCAGTCAGTGCAGTCGACGAAGGATGACGGCAGGGTGTTGGCAGTCATGGAGGCGAGGTGGAGGTGGAGATCGGTGAAGAAGGAGATGAAGAGGGCGAAGATGGGTGTAGGTGGTGTTGATGAGGCCGGAGGGGGAGGTTGATGGTGGCAGCGAGTGGAGGTGGGGATGGCGGCACAGTAGTGTTGCTCGGCCGGAGTTGTATTGGTCGACAGTAGTGGCAGGTGGTCAATGGAGGTGGTCGGTTCTGGGCAGCGGGGCTGAGGCGTTGTGGTTGGCAGCGGGGGAGAAACGACAACAGCGGCCGGAGTATCGAGGTCAGGGCAAAAGTCGGCCGGTTCATGGGGGGTGAGGGTGGTAGCCCTCATCGGAGTTGCAGAGCCGGCCGGCTTCGGTTCGCCTGAGAAGAGAGTAGTGAAGAAGAAGGAGAAGAAGAAGAATGGGAAAAGAATAAGAGAAGAATGGATGTTGGCTGTGGGTTTGATGTAGGAGGAGAGAGAAGGAGAGGGGGTTTTCAATGTATTGGGGTTAGGGTCTGCTTGGAAAATATGTAGTAAGGGACATTTTATAGGGATGTGTTATGGTGAGTGTGTGGTGATGATGAGTCCCCATTTGAAAGGGTGACTCAGATTCATCATAGAGAAATATACATATAAGGAGAGAGGGGAGTGAGGTTGACTAGTCAATGAGTTGAGGGTAGCTTCTTCATTGGCTTGGGCCAATGAGGTGATGACACCTAATGCAACATTCGTAAATAAGCCCCTTAAATTTGGGGTATTTACACAAACACATAAAATAATAGAAAATTGGTGGGGGGATTGGTGTTTGGTGTTTTGTAGGGTGAGGGAGTGTTGTGTGTTTTGCAAGGGCTTAATTAATGGGGTATTTTGGGGTTAAGTTGGGTCATTACATTAATTAAAATTAATGCACAAGGTGTTCTTTAATTAATTAGAAGTACATGGAATTAAAATTGGGTGGGACACAAGTGTCATGGACGTAGAAGACTCAGAATAGAATATTGTCAATAATTGGCTTGTACAAAATGGGTCAAAGTTGTGTCTCCAATTTCGATTGGAACGAACTAGGATGCAAAGTTGAATTTATTTGAATTTGAGAACGGACGTTTGTAACGAATATTGTGTGACTAAAATAAAGCACAAGGGATGGTATTAATGAGTTACACAAGGGTCAGAATGGAAGGCTGGTATGACTAGGAAAAGTGTGTAAAAATTGTTGGAAAGCAAATGCTAGTGTAGCTCTCTAATTATCGAAGCAACGGTAAGGTGCATAAAGTGTTACGAATATTGCACAATAATCTAAAACAATATGATTTAAATTCCAATTGGCTTCAAACTAACCCTAGTCTCTCGATCTAAGTTAAGTGGACCTAAAATTTGGTCGAGGGGGTTTACATCAATCTCTTTTTTAGCTCATCAAACGCTGCCTGACATTCCACTGTCTAGACAAAATCCACATCTTTCTTGGTTAGCCTAGTCATCGGCTCTGCAATCTTAGAGAAGTCTTGTACAAACCTTCTATAGTATCCTACTACCCCGAGAAAGCTCTTGATCTCAGCTACCGAGCTGGGGGTAGCCCATGACTCCACTGCCTCTATCTTCTTTGGGTTAACTAAAATTCTGTCACCCGTTACCATATGTCCAAGAAATTCAACCTTGTCATGGAAGAACTCACACTTTGAAAGCTTCCCGTATAGATCCTCCTTCCTGAGGGTCTCTAAGACCATCCTCAGGTGCTCTTCGTGCTCCTTTGTGGTCTTCGAATACACAAGAAAGTCATCGATGAACGCCACTAAGAACTTGTCAAGGTACTGGTGGAATACCTTGTTCATCAAGTTTACGAATACTGTTTGTGCATTAGTTAAACCAAATGGCATTACCGTGAATTCAAACTGGCCATATCTGGTCCGAAAAGCTGTCTTCGGTATGTCTTCTCTCTTCACCTTCACCTTAAATCTCCTACATGGAATAAATTATAATTGCTCCGTAAATCCCTAAATGCACAAATACCTAGAAATAAAAAATCAAATAAATTCTATTTCTTATAGTTAGCTAATAATTACTATAAATCAATTTAATAATTAATTAAATAATTAATACATTTTTTTAAATTAGGGGTTTTATAAGGCATCATCCTCTTGAAATCCACTATAGTACCTGGCCTTTGATTGCACCCTTTGAGCCTCAGCTTGAACACGCTGAGCTTCTGCTGTCACTCTCTGGGCCTCTACCATGCCTTGGATAAGTATGAACATCTGTGCCCCGTCAGTGGGCACACCTCTGGGAATCAGAGTCGGTGGTGGTGGAAGATTGTTCGTCCCAGCTGGGGCAATCCTCTGAACAGGTGGAGGAGGAATCCCAATAGTTACAGATACTCCCACATGAACAGGAGATGTAGGAGGAACTCCAGATGTCTGTTCATTAGGTCGAGAGGTGGCAGACCTCTCTGAAGCTGTTGTCCCAATCTCAAGAACCTAGTCTTCGGCGGCATCCTGAAGACATATTGAAAGAAATCAATTAAGGTAATGGATACGATATCATGTAGGAAGGACAGTAAAATTCTAAAGGAAGCAATCATTCAGTATAGCATTGTGAAGATCAGAATTTTCCTAGTTGTGATTGAGCATACTCTAATACTAAATCCTATTTCCTATATCCTATCGCAGGCTTGCAGTATTATAACTAAGTTGTCGCACTACCACGACATCGCACAACTTGCGAAGCTAGACCTGCATGGGCCATTACTAAAAATGTGTCACGACCTGCACCCAGAATTTGGGCATGAGTCATGGGTACGTCCAGCCTACGCCGCAGCATCAGCGGTAGAACGCTGTCTAGGTCTCAATAATATATTAAACATAACTCACAACCTGTCAATGATATCAACTCCATAAGGAGGACAATAAAATAAAGATCTCTCAATAACTCATAATATATACTCAATCATAATAGCTATGAGAATATAAATGGCCCAATAAAAGATAAGAAAGAATGACATGGTCAACACAATGTCTCAAAATAGAGATAAACCACAGTCTAGCTGTCCAACATAAATAGTCTCTACAAGTCTTATATAAAACCCAACATAAGTCTCAACATAAACTAAAAATAAGTCTCAAATTCATAAAATAAATACTTTCTAAACAGCTGCAGGTAGTGTCTCCTCTAATGGAATCGACTCCTCTAATATCTCTGGTGTGTAGTCTGCGTCAATACCTGGTCCATAATGTCTAGGACAGAAGTCCTCAAGATCCTCTGAAAAAAAATCCAGTCAGGATTGGAGCGGAGTACAAGCACTAACAGCAGTTCCATGTATATTGACAAAAACTATAACATAGCGTAAAAAATACAAGATGGATATAATACTGGAAATAAGAATACTGGAAATAATAAATTACTGAAAATAAGGAAATACTGGAGAATATATCATCATTAATGGTACAACTAGCAATGAACAGAAATACAAGTGCATGCTAGAACAATGAACTGGAATATAAGTGAATGCTAGAACAATAAACTGGAAATACATGACTAGAGCATCTAGCTAAGTGTGTGAAATATCAGTACATCATGTGATCGGCTTGGGACTGGTCAGGCTTGATTAGCTATGATTCATGTATGGTCAGGCTAACCATCCAGTTAGCTATGATGCGAGCAATAATCAGGCAAATCAAACATAACAGGCTATGAGGCATGTAATGGTCAGGCTGCACCCGACGTGAGGTGTGGGGTGAGCTATGATGCATGTAGAGTTGGGTATGATCACATAATCTACTAATATCTCCCCATCCCTAGCTAGCACGATGGATTCCAATCATGACTCCCCGTGACAGGTCTCGATGATGCTAACTTGTGTATCCATAGTGTCAGAATCATGTACGCTATACAACTAGAATCATAGAGATGATCAACATAATAAAAACTGTCAGAGAATGTATTCGCCTGTGGTCCTCTGCTGGCAATACCAATATCCTATTTCTGAAGTCTTGTCTGAATAATCCAACAGTCCTATAGACATTATTTAATAATAATACAGCATCAGTCGTTATACTAGCACACACAAACATAATGCACTGAACTTAGAAACTACGCTAGGGGTGATACTGGTCAACTAGTAGGGTCAAGTATGCGTCTAAATGCACGGGTGTCACGTCTTCAATGCTGTGCATAATCAGACAGTCGAGTCATTAACACATCTCTAAGCCAGTAAGTTGGTATGTACAAGGCAGTCATTTCACTACTATTTAGGGTCACATGGCCATAATGTAAATATATGGGATATCCACAGTTAATACCTATGGTTATACAGCATATATATATTACAGTCATACTTAGTACTAGCAATCAATTTCCACATAATATATATATATATATATATATATACCAATTAGTTATTATATACACACACACACGCACACGTAACTAGTTTTTGGGTTTACTTGCATAGTGTCTAGCAGTAACCTCTAACAAACCAACTCTACGAAGTAACATGCTAACCCTTATTATCATTCACATACGCACACCCATACAATCATGAATGAAGGCAAGTCCAACCTGCGCGTTAGCGTGCACGTATACGAGATCGAGGGTGTAGTCGACTGGAGATGGTGCTCGGTTGCGTCACGGTAGAGGGCTCGGCTCTGACAGCTGCTGTGTCGAAGAGTCCGGCGTGGGGAAGTCAGGACTGTCGAGGTGAAGTGTCGAGACGTGCTGGCGGCGGTGGTTCAGTCGTTGCTCAGGCGGTTGGGTCGGCTGCTCCGGTGGAGTTCTGCGGGTGCTGGCGATCGCGGCGTGGGATGGTGTAGGTGGTATAGATGATGATGATGATAATGACGATGGTGGAAGGAGGTGTAGGTGCTGTGTCGTCGAGGGAAGAAGACGGTTGTAGAAGCATGAAAAATATGCTGGATAGCTATACGCAGCATATTGATGCAGAGCAGCGTCAACAGAGGACTTCAGAGCCATCAACGTACAAACAGAGCTTCTCCGCTGAGCACAGTGTAAAATATAAACTCGAGGACCATCCACGTAATGCGGTATGTCCAGACTGCTTCAGCGTAAACAGGGTGCTTCATCGCCTTTATGGCGTAAAACTCATCCGCTTTCAATGCAACATTAAAGCATACGAGGAACGCTTCGTATTCTTCGAAATGAACCTGTTAGATCCTGCAATGAACCTGACGTCTGGACTTCTTACAAAGGAATACTACTCGACTACCCAGGCGACGGCTATAATGATGGCGCAATATTGCAACCCAGGCTGTCATTTACTGCCATTTCCTTTGCGTAAACTGCTTTTACGCGTATGAAGGAATACACTGCCTAGTTTTACACGGGCAGATGAGAGCTGTTTATGCTCCGCAGAAGACAAACCGCCTGCCACGTCAAAAGTTGCACTCTGTACGGGACTCGAGGCACGTCTATGCATTTAATGCGCAGGGCGGTGACAGGCTCTCGAGGCACGTCTCTGCATTTAATGCGCCAAATACTGACAGATGCCCGAGCCACGTCTCTGTGTTTGATGCACAGAAGGGTGGCAGACCTTCGAAATACGCCTCTGTATTTAATGTGCAGGATGATGGCGGATCTTCGCATTTAATGCAGGAGATTTGATTAAATGTCACCAAACCGTCGTTTAGTGACATCCTCTTTGCGTAAACTACTCCTACGCATACAAGGGAATACGCTGCCTAGTTTTACACAGGCAGACGTGAGCTCCTTACGCTCTGCAGAAGACAAATAGACTGCCACGTCAGCAGTTACTCTTTGTACAGGATTCGAGGCGCGTATCTGCATTTAATGCGCAGAATGATAGTAAATCTTAAAAACAAGCATCTGTATTTAATGCACAGGATGGGGGTAGATCTCTGCATTTAATGCAAGAGATTTGATTATATCTTCAAGAGCCATAATTCTGGCTAAGATGTCCACATCATCACTCTGGCACGTTACGCAGCGGCTTCTACGCCTACTCGGCCTCTATGACCACTCGGCTTCTACGCCTTCTCGGCCTCTATGACCACTCGGCTTCTACGCCTTCTCGGCTTCTGTGCCTACTCGGCTTCTACGCCCATTCGGCCTTCTGTGCCTACTCGGCTTCTATGCCATCAGGCTTCTACGCCTACCGGGCTTCTATGCCTACTTGGCTTCTACGCCATGGTGACAGACATTGGCTTCTCCGCTGACCTCTTCTACACGAGGGATACCTACCTACGTGGCTTCTACACCGTGATTTTCGCAGCAGTTATACGCGTTTGACCCTTAGTTGGACACACGTCACACGCTCATTCAAAAGATTATCTATACGTAGGCATTGGTTATTTTAACCGTCGTGTAAAAGGGTGTTGTACTTTCTACTACTCGATTTCTACACCGACTGAGTGGTCACTGTCACTAAAACTCTATAAATAGATACCTCTATCAACAGAGGACAAGGTCAAAAAATTGAAGATCAAACGGTCGTAAAATTGGTCAAGAAATCCAATATCAGATCCAAGGTCGACAAATCGAAGAGAAAAAGAGAGTAAAAAGGCCTTTTGAGAGAGAAGAATCCGGAGCTCAGGCAAAGAGTAGTGATCAACGACTTTGGCATCGTGCATCCATCCTCTTTCGCAACCTTCGAAGCTGTTCTCCGTCTTCTACGGCACTTCTTCATCATCGTGTGGTCCAAGGGCTAAAGTGATCGACTGCAGATCAGACACCCATAGCAATATTTACCCAGATTAAATAAATTATACTCCCACATCCTCGTATAGGATTAATATTGTACAAGCTTGTTTGTAAACCAAAGAAGAAAAGGGCTTTCTTTCATAATAAAGAACCCGTCATTTTCTTTTACGATCCTTTCGTTTATTTTATCAGACAATAAGATGGCGACTCTGCTGGGGACGTCTTTCTCTTCTAATGAGGAAGCAATTGCTCAACACGATATGGTATCTGTGGGATCCGAGAAGAAGACAATGGTCATCCAGTTCGACCAGTCTGCCTACTAAGATATGCTCCGAACAGGGGGTAGCTCTCACTCTCTCTCTGTCCAAAACAATAGGAAGCTGCGTAAGGTCTGGATGCCCAAGACATCCTCTACCATTCCTGTGGATTCTCCGATCTCTCCGATCTCTTCGACCAATGAGGTTGTAGCATTGCTCCCTCCGTGCCTTGCGCGTAAAATTTAGTCGCCTGTCTCTGACAGGGCGGACAAAACTTCTGGCAATGCCTCAGCGCTAACCCAGAAGTATACTCCGCGCCTTGCACTTAAAATTCAGTCGCCTGTCTCTGACAGGGCCGATAAAACTTCTGGCAATGCCTCAGCGCTAACCCAGAAGTATACTCCGCGCCTTGCGCATAAAATTTAGTCGCCTGTCTCTGATAGGGCCGACAAAACTTCTGGCAATGCCTCAGCGCTAACCCAGAAGTACACATCGCGCTCTGCACGTATAATTCAATCTCCCTCCCCTGGCGGTATAGACAAAACTTTCGATAATGCCTCAGCGCCAAATCAGAAGTACAAAATGCGCTCCACGCGTAAAACAGCATCTGCCCTCTACGGAGAACCAGATGATCCCTGCAATCTTTGCAAGGGAAAGTAAGCGGCGGACTACTCAACTTCTCGGCCTTTACGCCAGCAAGGGAACAATCTGCCCGCCCTCCGAATTACGCGAGAAGCTGACGGCCGACTGAGGACAACCTCAGCTTTACGCCAATCAGAGCAGAGCTCCAAATTACGCCAGACGAAGCCCCTAAGTGTAAAGAAGGCTCCATTTGTGAAAAGACACCCTCTTCGGGGATTATCTGCCACCCAGATGGCCAACCTGTTGTATACGGGTGGCACAGGGAAGACTATGGTTCCCATCATCCGCATGCCCACCGATGTGAATAGAAGGAGCAAGCCATCATCTTCTTCTTCTACAACTCCTCCTGACCTGCGCAAGTATCTAATCCAGAAACGCAAGGAGAGGGGATCTTCCAGCATGTCTATTACGCCTCCTAGGGAGCACTGTTTTAATAGTCATAGGATTGTAATTAATTGTTGCTGTTCTAAAGCAAAACGGTCAGTTTTCGACCGGTTGAGCTACTCTCCATCTTTCCAGGAAGAAGAACCCACGCATGCATCTGTGAACATGGCTTCACATATACTTGGAGGAAGGTCGGTCTCAAGACGTCCGTCCTCTAGAACTCCGGGCCGAAGGAGATTCAACATGCTCCTTAGGGACACCGAAGCTGGGGTGTTCCAAAATACTCGTTCGAGGTCGCGACAACCGGCTTCGTACTCTTATGATTCCGACCCTGGGGTCGCCAGTCTCCCGAATCAGATGCTGAAAGTATAGAGCCAACCTCTACAGCAACCTATACTAATCCTTCAATGACACCCAGGGAGATGGGAGTTTATGCAATTGGAGATGAACACGAGGAAGCTTTGCCGTCAGGGAACGCGAAACAACGCATCACTATACTGGAGACATCTCTGAAACAAATGCAATCCATGATAGAGAACATACACCAGATGATGCTGACCCAACACGCAGCTGCTATGGCTCAAACATCGGTCCCTCCAACTCAGATACGTGTGGGGGTGGACTTACCACCATCCAACACGATCCAGGAGCCTGCTCTAGATCAGGAGTCAGCAGGTCCTCCGCTTTCTCAATCGAAGAATGTATTACCTCCTGTTGGAGTCGTGATACAACCGACTCTGCAGCACTCCGTGGTCTCGCTACCGGCTGAAAATCCGATACAAGCAGTACGGGAGTTGAAAGCCCAATTTGATACCTTGAAGCACAAAGATCAGCTCAAGAAATTGGGAATCAGCCAGCCTTACCCGGCTATCTGGGAAGAGGTCTCTTTCCCTCTTAGATACAAGCCACAGACCATGGCTCTGTTCGAGGGAAAAATATCACCAAGTCAGTACATGAACTATTTCAGTATGATGACGGTTTTGCTACAAGGGAATGATGCCCTCCTCACTCGGGTGTTCAAGGGCTGTCTCTCGGGAGTGGCTTACCAGTGGTACCGCAGCCTGGCGGACAACTGCATTACTTTCTTCGATGACTTCAAAGCTCTATTCTTCGCATAATTTTACGAGGGAGGAATGGACATGTCTATGTCCTCTTTCATCGAAGTCAAGCCGAGGGAAAAAGAGGACGTTCACACCTTCATCGAACGTTTTCATCAAGCCACTTTACAGATGCCTCCAGGAGTTCTAGACTCGGTATTGGTGGATATTTGCAGGAAGAACCTTCTTCCCGTGATCTCGGTGTTCACAGGACCATATCAGTTCCATGATTGGCCCTCGTTCATCATCTCAGCGGTAGCCGCCGAGGACAATAGTCGCAAGGCATGTGACAATGGCATCATGATCTCTATCTCCGACAGAGGCAAGAGGTCATCCCCCAACGGCAACCATCCTCGCAGTTCCAAAGGAAAAGAAGCTCTGCCGATCAATACATCCAAACAAAAGACTGCGGCAACCACGCAGACAAAACCTGGGACTTCCAGGCCCATCGAAGTATACTCTTTCGATGACGACGATATTCCAAGCATATTCGAGTGTCTCGTCAAAAGTGGCAAGATCACCCTTCCGGAGGAGAAGCGGCCCAGTGAAGTCGGCAGTGCTAACAACCCCAAGTACTACATCTTCCACAGATACGTACTCCACCCGACAAAGGCGTGTTACCTACTGAAAAGGAAGATCCAGGAGCCGATCGATGCTAAGGCCATCACTCTGCGCAACAGCGAGAAGACGGTCACGGCCAACATGATCTCTCTGCAATTTGGCAATCTACCTCCCCAAGAAGTCCCGGACGGTGTTACGCCCATTTCCCGGACAACGATGAACATCGTTAATCTCCCTCCGGCTAGGGGTCAAAATCATGACCTGCTACCCCTAACTACCCAACGAGGCGAGATTATGTGGGTTCACCCAGATTTGGTGTTAGAGCTCGAAAAAGAGACTAATGCTACTAAGGCTAAGTCTAGGAAGAACTCCAAATGCAAACCATGCCATATGGTTGCAACTTCTTCGACATCAGACGAAGATGAGGTTTTAGCTACAGCAACCCGTTCAGGGAAGGCTTACCTCAAGGACTACGGAGCGAGTCAGGAAGATGCACCGGCAGACGCTTCAGCTGCCAAGCCTTCAGAACCAGAGCCCGCCGTACCAGAGGCCGGTCCTTCGAGACCAACTTCGGCGGACAAGGGGAAGAAAAAAGAAGTGCGCTTCGATAAACCTGTGAAAAATATTCAAAACAAAGGTTTAGAGAAGCCATACAACTTCGACATCCTGGCCCAACTGGCTAATACACCAGCCAGGTTGTCCATCTTTGAGCTACTCAGGCTCTCCCAAGACACTCGTCTAGCCCTGAGTGAAGCATTGATGCAGGCGGATGCATACTTGACCCAGCTCAAGTCCCCTGACGAAGAACCCACGACATGTCCTCAATGCCACAGTGTGATGGAGGTGGTCCCAAACATCACTTTCACTCATGATGACATGCTGTTAAAACATAACAGGCATGACAGACCCCTTTATTACACCGGGTACGTCGATTCCATGGAGGTCGATCGGATTCACATAGATCCGGGATTATCAATCAGCATCATTCCTCACAGTCTGATTAGACCACTAAGGATTCCTACCAGCGAATTGGCTTACACCACCACTACAATCGTGGGTTTCAACGCCGGAAGAAGTAAGCCGTTGGGGAAAATTTGCCTGAGGATCCAGATTGGCAACCTTAGATCAGTGGCTACGTATTACGTCATCGATTCAGAGGTGTCCTACAACATTTTGCTGGGAAGACCTTGGATCCACGACCATAACATCATTCCTTCGACTCTACATCAATGCTTCAAATATGTAGACACTCAAAGAACGGTACAAACGGAGATTGCTGACCTGAACCCATTTAAAGGAGTAGAATCCTACTACTCTGATGCCGTGTTATACTCTCAAGACTACACGGAAGAGGTGTCAGCCCAAGCAGAGATGGAATCCCACCGGGATCCTGAAGAACCCTCTGCCAAGCAACCTCTGTCAATTAAGGTGAAAGGACGGACTACCCATCCAAAAGCCATAGAGCCTATGGCTATCCGCCTGAACCAAACTAGGTCAGGGAAAGGGGGTGATCCTCTAGTGATCACTTTGAACCAGAAGCCTCCACCCTTGGTCATCAACCTTCGGCGCAACAGGCAGCCGAGTGATGTAAATGCAACCAGGAATACGGTTTCTGATAATAATAAAGGACCTCTTTTCCAGTATATCGACACTCGGATTCCAAATCAGGAATCCTCTCCCCATGACGATATAGCGCCCTATAGCACAAAAATTCTTGGCAGCTATAGATTCCTATCATCCGTACGTGTGGGAAGTAGCATCATCATCCAATGTCGTCACGACATATGGACCACATGAGGATTCTATCTTTATTGTTTCACCTGTCCGCAACGGTCAGCGTTCAATAGTCTTCGGCCGCATGCACAACGAATGGACTATACAAGAAGATTCCTTCGATGACGATGCTGGTGAAATGCAAGTTCACAGGTACAGTCCGCAAGCTTTGAAGATCATGCGAAGCATGGGTTACGACTT
The DNA here is from genome assembly GCA_036927795.1 of Iris macrosiphon. Classification (NCBI taxonomy): domain Eukaryota; kingdom Viridiplantae; phylum Streptophyta; class Magnoliopsida; order Asparagales; family Iridaceae; genus Iris; species Iris macrosiphon. The sequence continues at coordinate 85,919,858 of JAYESA010000015.1, read as the reverse complement.
GAAGCTGAAACCAGGTCTCATCTACGGGAAAGGCAGACGAAGACCGTTGCTCGGCGATCCCCACTATCAACAAACTCGTTTCGGGTTAGGGTATGCCGCCTCCCTTGAAATTTCCAAGTCGAACGAGGACATCTTTTCCTCTTTTCAAGACAGCTCGTCGCCCTCCGACTCATCTCATGCTCTCGAGCGAACATTATCAGTAAATATGGTAGTGACAGATTCCTACGAATCAGACGAACAAGAATCTGAACTGTTTGAGAATGACGCTTGGGCTCAGCAAATCGATACACAATGGGAGTTCTGCTTCGAGCAAAGAGAACCTCCCACTGAAGATAAAGTTATTCAGATTGACGTTAGGGATGAACTTTTGCCAAAGCCGATATTTATCAGTAACTATCTTTCCCCGGCTGAAAGGGAAGAAGTTATCCAACTGATAAAAGAATATATCGACGTCTTTGCGTGGAATTATGAGGACATGTCGGGCCTTGATCCAAAGGTGGCTACTCATAAACTCAATATATTGCCCGATTCAAAGCCTGTGAAGCAGCACCAACGCCGGTTCCGCCCAGATATGATAGACGCCATTGAAGCTGAAAACAAGAAGTTGATAGCCTGTGGCTTCATCAGGAAGAACAACATCCCGACTGGGTCGCCAATGTTGTCCCGGTCATGAAGAAGAATAGGAAAGTACGAGCCTGCATCGATTACCGAGATCTGAACGCAGCCTGCCCCAAGGACGAGTTTCCTCTTCCCATCACAGACGTCATGATTGACAATACATGCGGCTTTGAACGTATGTCTTTCATGGACGGATTTTCAGGATACAATCAGATCAAGATGCATCCTGAAGACGAGAAGCATACTGCCTTCCGGACACCAATGGGGGTATATTGCAATACGGTCATGCCCTTCGGATTGAAGAATGCCGGGGCTACATACCAACGGGCTATGAGTAACATATTCCATAAGCATTTACGCAAGACGGTGGAGTGTTACGTGGATGATGTAGCTGTCAAAAGCCGCCTCAAGGATAATCACATCCGAGACTTGAAGACAGTATTTGAATTGATGCGCCAACATCAACTCAAAATGAACCCTAAAAAGTCCTTTTTGGGGGTACCTAGTGGCAAATTTTTGGGATTTGTCATTACCGCCAAAGGCATTCAAGTAGACCCTGATAAAGTCAAGGCCATCTTAGAAATGCGACCGACCCACAATCTAAGGGAACTCAGGGGATTTCAAGGTCATCTGGCTTATATTCGGAGATTCATATCCAACCTCTCCGGGAGATGCCAGCCCTTTTCTCGTCTCATGAAGAAAGGTGTATCCTTCGTATGGGACGAAGCCTGTCAGCAAGCATTCGGAGATATCAAGCGCTACCTCACTAGTCCGCCAGTTCTAGTGCATCCCGTCATAGGAAGACCATTCATGTTGTATGTTTGAGCGATGGATTATTCTCTGGGAGCTCTTCTCGCACAAAAGAACGATATGGGCCACGAGCAGGCTATCTACTACCTTAACAGGATGATGGTCGGAGCCGAACACCGGTACAACCCAGTGGAGAAAGAATGCTTGGCTTTGATGTTCGCTATTCAGAAAATGCGACACTATGTCATGGGCCAAACTATTCATATCATCTCCAGGATCAATCCTCTTCGGGTGCTGATGAACAAGCCAAGTATTCTTAATTCCCGACTCGCGACTTGGGCGATGTTATTAACACCATATGACATGGTGTACGTCCCTCAAAAGTCCGTCAAAGGCCAAGCATTGGCTGACTTCCTAGCTGCTCATCCGATCCCGGAGACCTCCAAACTGTACAAGGACATCCCCGACAAAGTTGCGGAATGTAATTCCGCAATGGAAAGTGATGCATGGCAACTGTTCTTCGATGGTTCCTCCAGGACTGGTCCCAGGGGAAACGTGATTTCAGGAATAGGGATTGTCCTGGTTACTCCTGACAAACTCGTCATCTATCGAGCATACTCTCTTAGCGAGCCCTGTTCCAATAATGTCGTAGAGTATAATGCTCTACTAATCGGGCTCCAAGTCGCTAAAGAGCTGGGGGTCGAATCTCTGGAAGCTTTCGGTGATTCTCTGCTGATCGTCAATCAAGTCAGAAGAATATATGAAGTCCGGAATCCAAACCTCATCCCCTATCACCAAGCAACAGTCGAGATAGCCATGACATTCAAAGGATTCTTCCTAGAGCATGTACCTCGATCTCAGAATCTGGAAGCTGATGCCCTAGCCAGTCTAGCTGCAGATTTAGCTACTCCTATAAGAAGGCAGAATTCGGTAATCCTTCTTAACAGAGATCTATTTTGTGTGAAGAACAACTTTCATATCGAACGCAGCCACGTTGTGAACACCGATCCTCCTACGAGAGATTGAAAAAGTCCCTTTATAGATTTCGTGGCATACGGAATCTTGCCGGAGGACCCTAAAGAAGCAATATCCGTCAAAAGACGATCATTGCATTTCTACTTCGACGCATCATCACAATGTCTATATCGCCGGTCTTACGACGGACTGCTATTGAGATGTCTCTCTGATGACGAAGCACAGCGGATTATCCGTGAAGCTCACGATGGCGTGTGCGGGGTGCATCAACCCGGTCCTAAGCTACAGGATCGTATCAAGAGAATGGGCTATTTCTGGCCCACCATGATCGCAGACGCAATCAAGTATGCCAGACAATGCAGAGCCTGTCAGGTTCATGCAGACTTCATACATCAACCATTCGAACATCTACATCCTACGGTTGCATCCTGGCCTTTCGAAGCATGGGGTATGGATATCATTGGTCCTATTCATCCGTCTTCTTCCAGAGGTCACCGGTTCATACTGGCCATCACGGATTACTTCTCCAAATGGGAAGAGGCGATCCCTCTTGCTGAGGTAAAGACATCTAATGTGATCAGCTTCATCAAGCATCACGTCATTTATCGCTTTGGGATTCCCCGAAGGATAATCCATAACAATGGGCCTTAGTTCATCAGCCATGCGTTCCACCGATTTTGCGATAAAAATCGGATACAAAATGTCGCCTCTACGGTATATTATCCAACTGCTAATGGTTTGGCAGAAGACTTCAATAAAACCATTATCAAACTCTTGAAGAAGTTCGCCTCTTCGGACAAGAGAGATTGGAACGAGAAGCTGGGAGAATGTCTCTGGGCATACCGCACAACGGTCCGAGCACCGACAGGTTGCACACCATTCTCATTGGTCTACGGGAGTGAAGTAGTTCTTCCCATCGAAATTCAAATTCCGTCACTCAGGATAGCCGTGACTAATGAGTTGACTAAAGAAAAGAATGACCTGTTAAGGCTTCAAGAGCTAGAAGGATTAGACGAGAAACGCCTCCAAGTTCAATAACGCATAGCGCTCTACCAAGCACGCATTTCCAGAGCTTTTAATCAAAAAGTAAAGGAAAGAGTGTTCAAAGTCGGCGAGCTAGTTTTAGCTGAAAAAAGGCCGATGATTCTTACTCACAGGAGTAAGGGCAAATTCCAGCCCAAATGGGAAGGCCCTTTTGTGATCGAGACAACGTTCTCAAATGGCGCTTACAGGCTAGCCCAGCCTAATGGAGACCTCATAATGGCTCCTATCAATAGCAAATTCCTGAAAAGGTACTATGCTTAAACCTACTTTGCTCAAGTGGAATATGGCGAAAACCTCATTCTAACAAAACTACTTCCAAAACGAAACTAGTTGGACTGTATTCTATCATGTTCATATAACCTCTGAATAGATATGTTTAACTAATTTGGAACTTCAAGACCTATCACGTCCATATTACCTCTGATAGTGTTTTGTGTACAAACTTTAGTCCAAGCATATTCTATCATGTCCATATAACCTCTGAATAGATATGCCCTACTAAAGCTTACCGAGAGTATATCACGTCCATATTACCTCTGATATCACTTTCACCCAAACCTGTCATTTACATTCCGAAATGATGGATTCACAAAGTCAGATGAAAGCCTCTTTATTGTTCCCAAAAAAAAAGGAGCGAAAGTACATTGAAAAGCAAAAGCAAAGTACATCATGAAGGGGAAGCGGTCAGGTCGCGAAGCTGCTGCGCTAGTACGGCCATCTTCTCAGTCCTGGAATCCAAGACATCAGCGCGGACCCACTCCAGCCGTGCCTCGTCATTAATCAAGAGGGACAGTTCGGCTCTAGCCCGAAGGAAACCAGCACGGGCGACTCCTGCACTCGCCAAGTTCTGTTGTGCTGTGACCAGTCGGCCATTCACCACATCTAGACCTTCCGACGACTGAGAAGCCCGCTCCTTTGCCTGAGCAAGATTTGTCTCCAGTTTGCGGACCCTCGCTACATTTCTATCATGCTCGGCCTGGCACTTCGTTTGAAGAGCAATAGTCTCCTCCAAGACGACTTTTCCTTCATCTATCTCCTGCTGATTTGTTTGGATGAATTTATTCAGACCTTCCATATTCTCAACAAGATGCGAGTCAAGGAGTCATATCTAGCCTGGACCAGAGCTTCAACGCTATCTCGAGATAGCCGTAGATATTCGTTAATGGGTTGCTCCAAACCATTAACCAACGCCTCCAGGGTGTCAGCTACCCCAGTGTCGCCGAATTCCCTGACCGCCTCTATCAAAAACCGAGAGGACCTCTTTAGCGACGCAAAGCCCAGATTCTTCGCCAACACCATTGATATTAACATTTTCAAAGTAGTGTAGAAGATGCCAGTGTATTGCTCGGTAAGCGCAACTAGATCCGAATGGACGCTGGGAGTGTCTGCAATAGTGGCGAGTTCCCCTCCAAGAACAACCGCAGACGATGTTGCCACGACCGTCGCCTCAATAGGAGGTGTGACAAAAGAAGAAGCGCCAACACCGGACGAAGTAACCGGCGTACTCAAAAGAGGCATTGTCGCAATGACAGGCTCGTCCTTCTCTTGAGATGTCGGAATCTCTTCGACAGGCGAGCCAGCACCCGAAGATGTTTCCTCTTCAAAATTAGGTACCTCTGTGTCGCCGCCAGGACCTGACACAGAGCCGAAGAGCGCATCTACACTGCCCTCCCCGAAGAGATTTTCCCCTGAAAAGAAGACAAAAGGAAGTTAATATCAACATAATACTAATTTTCCTAAAGAAGAGGCGTGAAGACGATATTTACCCATGGCCGACGGCATATATATCGCATCTGCAGCCTGTACAGCTAAATCATTTCTTAATGATGCTAGGCAAGCTGTCATACCTGGAGTAGGGGGTCCGCTAACTGACGCTGACAAGTAGTCTTCCAGGTCCTCCTCAAATTCCAACCGAGGCTCATCGGCTGGAATCTCGCTAGGTGCGCTTACAGGCACGGTAGGGGTCTCTCCCGATGCCGATCCAGCTAAAGGTATACGGAATCTTATTATACTCATCCCCGAAGGCGACCTCGTTCCACTACCTGAAGCAGTAGCAGCGACGGCAGCCTCCAGCGGAGATTCTTCGGCACCACCAGCCGGAACTGTAGAAGGTCCCTCTCTAAAAGGCGAGGAACCTCCAATCAAAGAATCATCCCCGACATGGGGAGATGCAAGCTCACTTCCAGGAGCCTCAATACCAAGAATCCGGAGAGGACGATTAACCATCTTCTTCTTCCTCTTGCGAGGGGAAGTCTCCTTCGGAGCAGGAGCCCTTCGCTTCCCAGAAATTACCAAAGGCCCTGCTGGCAGAGGTACTTCACTCCTCGATACCGCCAACAGAGGCTCATCCGGATTGACGGACTCCTCACCCTTGTCGGAAGAAACCGAGGGGACTTTGACTCTTTCCCCAGACTTGGAAGAGGGCACCCTAAAACTTCCATGCATATCAAAATTGCGATGGAAGTTGTTCGTTGCCACATAGAACTGGGCATACGAGTGCAGGATATGCAGCTCCGTGGAGATTGTAATGACCGGCACTGTAAAAATTGCTCCAGTGCAACCCATGATAAAATATTACCACCCTCTGGCTCCATCAATGAGTCCGCCCCGGGACCTGAAGCTGGTGACGGCGTTGCCCACGTGCAACTGATCATACCCAAACTGCCTGGCAAACCGACTAGGCAGGTAGGGCTCCAAGAAGCAATGGTCTTCGCTTTTGTACAGTAAATGGGATGGTCTAATACAGACCAACCAATTAAAAACTTCAGGGGAGAGATTGGTCTTCTCTCTACCTGAATCCTCAAGCCTGATCCCCGATTGATTACGATGTACAGAGGGGACAGTACAGAAGAGCTTCCAGTTGTGACTAAAGCTCAGCACCCGCCGACAGTCTATAAATGTGTTCACATTCCAGGAAGACTTCTTGTAATTCAACAAGAAGCTAGCCCCCGAACTACTGCCAGAGCCGTGAGACATAATCCTGGGGTTATAAAGAATTAACCATCCCATCAGGTACAGGTATGGTAATTCTACCCTGGGAAAGCTATCGCGCCGAGTTTCATCGGCGAGCAGCCCGTTAGTCATGGCCCTCAGGCCAGCTTATATACGGCATACCATGGCAGGGAGCAAGCCCAGTCTTGCCCCGAACACCAGACGCACTGCAGGCCATAGCATGTTGCGGTGAATGTGGTCCGCAGATGTGATGTCGGGTACCACCAGTCGGCGCCGCCATATGGAGAGGAAGCCAGCCAGTTGAGCTTCCATAGATAGAGGCCTACGGTAGCGCCTCAAATAACTATAGGCCTTAGTGCCTACAGGATACTTTCCCGTCCCTTCGTGGAGGAGCCAGTCCGGAGCACCAGTGTCTACCATAAGGTCGTCGACTACCTGAGCATTAAGCACGCTCAGAGGATTCACAGGCAGATCCTTGCCCTCTAATACCTTCTTCGGCTTAGCAGTCCTGGACCGGTGGAAGAAGAGATAGGACGTCCATTTGTTGATGTGAGCCAAATTTGAGGGCTCACCATAAAAGGTGGTGCAAGCGAGGTAGTGGCACATCAGCTCCTGGTACACTTCCACTACCCGAGGGTCTGAATCCCCCAGCTCCCGGTTCGTAGAAACATACTCTTCATACGGAGTATCCCCCATCGGCAGTCTCGAGATCTCTGCCATCTCATGGAGGGCCAATCCCAACTCCCCCATTGGAGTGGCGAAAGTCCCGATGAGCGAAATATATCGCTCCATCAGTGCCAGAAACAGGTTGGGGTTAGGAGGTAACCCAACACTGGTGGCACTCACAACTGCAAACAGACCAATACTCTCCAACTCGGTCTGAAAATGCTTCAGGGCCCAATCAACTAAACGAGCCCATCAAAGATTTGTGGGGGTGATCCACCCGACGCATCGAGGGTTCACCTTAGGGTATACCCCCCCGTGCCCCATGAAATTATTACAGAAAGTCGGTAATTGGACCGGCTGGATAACTAAACTGTCTTCACTCGGGACGCTGCCCGGGTATAGTCCCTTGAACATCGTTACAGAGCCGGAAGGGCGGCTGACAAACAACCCCTGGTCAGCTCCTTTCAGATGAAAGATCTTCCCCGGCTTGCCGTGAAGATCGGGTGTCAGTGTCCACGACATCCTCCTGGGATGTGTGGCATGGAAGAAGGCCGAAATAGGATAGTCTCTCAGCATCTTGGGCAGATACAAGACCAAACCCTCGGCAGGGAAAACCCAGAGTTCTCTCTTGGGTTTCGTCTGGGACTGCTTGTCAATCATGTCCCCGAAAAGGAAAGCCGGCATTAGGTATTGTTCTCCGTCTATGTACGTCAGGGGCTCTCCGTTGATCAAGTTCAGCAGCGTTCGCTCGCCCTGAGCCGATATCAAAATTTCCCTTCCTTCGGGATACTGGGGTCCGGAGATAGGAAATGTCACGTGTGACAGATCCTCCAGATAATTGGAGTGCAGCATCCCGGTGGCAGAACCCATCACATCGGCTAACGGAGACTCATGCAAGTTAACTGCAAAAAGTGCAAGAAGAACACATCAGTTCCTAACTAGACATTACAGGACTTGCAGCATCCGCCAAAAATCAACATTCTGTGCTCTACGCCAAGACTGTGAAACTTGAGCTTTTACGCTGGAATCCATTTCCTAAACGTAAAATTCAAGATTGGCAGTATACGGTCTGTGCTTTACGCTGGACTGATTAAATTGAGTTTTTACGCCAGAATTTTCATCCAAAAGCGTAAACACTCAAATTTTATACGCCAACTTTCGACAGTCAGAGCTTTTACGCTCGACTGCGAAAATATGGAGTTTTTACGCTGACACATTAGAAATATGGGCGTAAAAGATAAAACGTCTCTGTGCATCATCTTCCTCAAAGAGGTTATCATCACAAAAGACGACCTAGGGCGGTCACGTACAACGTGTGCGAAGGATTTTTCAGTCATTCTTTTTCATCCCAAAAGCTCTACCTTTCAGGCCGGGTGCACTGCTCGTCGGCAGAAAGCTTCGCTCCGGATGAAGTTTGCCTTGCCTGACCAAAGACGCTCTCGCTTGAGCGGAGGAACGAGAAGAAGAATCAACCTTCTTTCCCTTAGTGGAGGAAGTTTTCTTCGAGGCCATTACTGGAAACTTTGAAGACTTAGAGAAGAAATGAAGAAGAACTCGAACAGTCGAAAGCTTTCTCTCGCAGAAGATGGGTGAAAAGTTTTTTCTCTTAGAAACATGGGGTATATATAGAGTTCGGATGGACCCCTCGGATCCCGAACCAAATCTCCTAATTAATATTCGGTTATGGTTGGGTACTATACGTCAGCCTATTACTCAGAGAAGGCGGACAGTCAGCGAATTCGGAAAGTTTTCGCGCAAAGCAGATTCGTGGTTTTTACGCTAAGGAGCTTTCTACGCTCGATAGCTACAGATCTACGATTTTACGCTCACAGGCTATAAGTCTATGGTTTTACGCCCGGATGCCTTTGTGCTCGGTAGCTTTTACGCTCGAGAGGCTACAAACCTACGACTTCATGCTCAGCAGCTACAAATCTATGATCTTATGCTCGGTGTCATTTAGTTTACGCTCAGAGGCAACAGATCCACGACTTCACGCTCGGAAGATTTCCTTTTCATAGGCTACAAATCTACAGTTCTACGCTAAAGAGCTTTCTACGCTCGACAGCTACAAATCTACGGTTTTACGTTCACAGGCTATAAGTCTATGGTTTTACACCCGGATGCCTTTGTGCTCGGTAGCTTTTATGCTCGAGAGGCTACAAACCTACGACTTCACCCTCAGGAACTACAAGTCTATGATTTCACGCTCGATGGCATTTAGTTTACGCTTAGAGGCTACAAACTTATGATTTCACGCGCTATGACTCTCCGTACATCTGAAAGATACGCAGGCCAGAGCACGCGTACATCTGAACGATTCTCAAGGCGGTCAATTGCAAGAGTTCACACAGAAGATACTCCTTCTTGACCAGAAGATATCCCAAGTACCCGAAGCATACAGAGTTCAACATTGAAAATTACTCTTCTTCATGGGTCGATTCAAAGTTCATCCAGACTCTAGTCTGAATATTTCATCTACAAATCAAGATGGGAACTCAGTTTGACAGCCATTTCTTGCCCTGATTCCAAGGGACTTTCGAGAAATCATTCTTGAAGATGATGTCTGAACAGGAATTCTGTTTATCAGAAGTAACAGCTCAGAATTCTACGCGGTTCCTCATTCCTAAATAGCAGGACAGTTCGAACACTCGAATGCTAAGCGGCTTTCTATGCATCCCTAGTTATGCGTAAAAGACAGGACAGGACCTAGCACTCTTTCTAAATAGAGTCGACGTAAAAGTCACCAGACGTGTCGAAGCTACACATATTCATATTTCACAGCAAAAATAGTATGGCAAGATGATCATATGCAGAGAAGAAAGATGACTTTATTAATGATTAAAATCATGATTACATATGAGGGAAATCCCGTCTACAAAGGATTTTCTCGACGTCGTCAGAAGGCCACCCCCAGAATCTGTTCTGCCAGGTTCTCGCATTGGTGGAGATCTTCCTCTTCTTCCATGGCAGTTCGTCGACTTCCACAGTCGATGAACAAAAAAATGATCAATGGCGGAAGGAAAGCAGGGTAAGTTTGCTTTCCTACATCCAACGCCACTCGAGGACGGCAGTTACAGTTTGTCTGCTCTCGTCCACGGAGGTAACGGGAGAAGGTGCCGCTTGCAAGTAGCATGGCGAAATACGACCCTTCCTCTCTCTCCGGAAGAACCGCCATACAAAGTTGCTGATTATCCCGAGCAAAGGAGGCAATGATATCCTTCCATGATCCATCATTGCAGAGGATATTTGCTCGAAGATGCCATCTTTTTTAGCTCCTTACATGATGGAAGTACATGGGCTTCTTCTTCCTCAGGTCGACCCGACGAACTCCGGCGATCATCTCTATGTGGCGAAGGGAATGTGGGAAGAACAGGTGAACTCCTCAGCCTTTTTATAGGCGAAAGAAGTCACACTGATCCCCAATAACTCCGCCATAAAGACAACCTTAAAAGAACGTGTCATCCTTGACCGTTTCAAGCTCCATTAAGAAGCGTTTTGAGTTACGAGGAACGGTTCATGTTTCATTCAAAGCGTTTTAAATTACGAGGAATTTAAAAGCTTTGAAGGGGGTCTTGTAGAAGCATAAAAAATACGCTGGATAGCTACACGCAGCATATTGATGCAGAGCAGCGTAAACAGAGGACTTCAGAGCCATCAACGTACAAACAGAGCTTCTCCGCTGAGCACAGCGTAAAATATAAACTCGAGGACCATCCGCGTAATGCGGTATGTCCAGACTGCTTCAGCGTAAACAGGGTGCTTCGTCGCCTTTATGGCGTAAAACTCATCCGCTTACAATGCAGCATTAAAGCGTACGAGGAACGCTTCGTATTCTTCGAAATGAACCTGTCAGATCCTGCAATGAACCTGACGTCTGGACTTCTGACAAAGAAATACTGCTCGACTACCCAGACGACGGCTATAATGATGGCGCGACACTGCAACCCAGGCTGTCATTTACTGCCATTTCCTTTGAGTAAACCGCTTTTACGCATACGAAGGAATATACTGCCTAGTTTTACACGGACAGATGAGAGCTGTTTACGCTCCGCAGAAGGCAAACCGCCTGCCATGTCAAAAGCTGCATTCCGTACGGGACTCGAGGCACGTCTCTGCATTTAATACGCAGGGCGGTGACAGACTCTCGAGGCACGTCTCTGCATTTAAAGCGTCGAATACTGATAGATGCCCGAGGCACGTCACTGCGTTTGATGCACAGAAGGGTGGCAGACCTTCGAAACACGCCTCTGCATTTAATGCGCAGGATGATGGCAGATCTCCATATTTAATGCAGGAGATTTGATTAAATGCCACCAAACCGTCGTTTAGTGACATCCCCTTTGCGTAAACTACTCCTACGCATACAAGGGAATACGCTGCCTAGTTTTACACAGGCAGACGTGAGCTCCTTATGCTCCGCAGAAGACAAATAGACTGCCACGTTAGCAGTTACTCTTCGTACAGGATTCGAGGCACGTATCTGCATTTAATGTGCAGAATGATGGTAAAGCTTAAAGACAAGCATCTGCATTTAATGCACAGGATGGGGGCAGATCTCTGCATTTAATGCAAGAGATTTGATTATATCTCCAAGAGCCGTAATTCCGGCTAAGACGTCCACATCATCACTCTGGCACGTTATGCAGCAGCTTCTACGACTACTCGGCCTCTATGACCACTCGGCTTCTATGCCTTCTCGGCCTCTATGACCACTCGGCTTCTACGCCATCTCGGCTTCTGTGCCTACTCGACTTCTACGCCCATTTGGCCTTCTGTGCCTACTCGGCTTCTATGCCATCAGGCTTCTACGCCTACCGGGCTTCTATGCCTACTTGGCTTCTACGCCATGGTGACAGACATTGGCTTCTACGCCGACCTCTTCTACACGAGGGATACCTACCTACGTGGCTTCTACGCCGTGATCTTCGCAGCAGTTATACGCGTTTGTCCCTTAGTTGGACACGCGTCACACGCTCATTCAAAAGATCATCTATACGCAGGCATTGGTTATTTTAACCATCGTATAAAAGGGTGATGTAGTTTCTACTACTCGATTTCTATACCGACTGAGTGGTCACTGTCACTAAAACTCTATAAATAGAGACCTCTATCAACAGAGGACAAGGTCGAAAAATTGAAGATCAAACGGTCAGAAAATTGGTCAAGAAATCCAATATCAGATCCAAGGTCGACAAATCGAAGAGAAAAAGAGAGTAAAAAGGTCTTTTGAGAGAGAAGAATCCGAAGCTCAGGCAAAGAGTAGTGATCAACGACTTTGGCATCGTGCATCCATCCTCTTTCGCAACCTTCGAAGCTGTTCTCCGTCTTCTACGACACTTCTTCATCATCATGTGGTCCAAGGGATAAAGTGATCGACTGCAGATCAGACACACATAGCAATATTTACCCAGATTAAATAAATTGTACTCCCACATCCTCGTATAGGATTAATATTATACAAGCTTGTTTGTAAACCAAAGAAGAAAAGGGTTTTCTTTTGTAATAAAGAACCCGTTATTTTTTTTTTACGATCCTTTCGTTTATTTTATCAAACAACAACGGTGTTCAGGCGAGGTTGGGGGTGTCGACGGGTCGTGTGGGCGAGGGTAGTCGGTGGAGTTCAGGCGAGGTAATGGTGAAGTTGACGATGTCGGGTGGAGGAGATCGGTGGGGGTGTAGTCGCTGCTGTGGTCTGGCGTCGAGTCGGGGAAAAGATGAGTCAAGAAGGAGTCCGGCGTGGATCGTCGTGGAGTGGTGGTATTGTTAATGGTTGCAGGGTGCTCACGCGGTGTCAGGCGTTAATGGTGGCGTTGTCAGCGGTTGCGGGGTTGACGCTACCGGGGTCAACTGCTCCGGCGGTGAAGTCAGGGAAGGATGGAGATGGGAGGTTGATGGGGATGATGAATAGTCGGCTAAGTTTAGGGTTACGTTCTGTTGATGAAAAATAAAAGAAAAAGTATATATATATATATATATATATGGAGAAATAGGGTGATGGTTGACCTAGGGAATTGGGCCGGTTTGGCACTCCCTAGGATGGGGGTTTGCTTTATACGTGTAGGAATTTTAAGGGCTAGGATTTAGTGGGTTTGAATGGAGGGCCAAGATAGGTGAGATAGCAAGTTTTGAGTGTTGCACACTCCAAAATATGGAAAAATTATAGGTGACTAGTCAAAGAAGAGGGGGATGTTTCTTTGGGGTTGGGTCCAATGGGGTATGTACACCTCACTGAAATTCGCATAAAAGTCCCCAACAATTGGAAAATTGCACAAGATGGGATTTTTGGATTAATTTAATTAAAACTAATATAATTGATGTTCTAAAATTAATTAGAAGTACATGGGGCTAAAATTAGGTGGGACACAAGTGTCATGAATGTGGAGGACTCAAAGTAGAATATTTTCATAATTTGGGTTGCATAAAATGGGTCAAGATTGTGTCGCCAGTTTTGATTGGAATGCACAAGGATACAAAGTTAAATTTATATAGAATTAAATACAACCGTTTGCGACGAATGTTGTGCGACTAAAATAAAGCACAAAATGGCATAGTTATGAGTCACACAAGGATCAAAATAGAAGGCTGGCACGTCTAGGATAAGGATGTGAAATTTGTAGGAAGGCAATGGCTAGTGTAGTGCTCCAAATATCGAAGCAACGGTAAGGTACAACAATCAATTAAAATCACAGCAATTAAATATAAATAAATATTATTCAATATTAACACATTAAATTAAATAATGAAAAGACAAAAATACCCCTATTCTGAAATGTGGTAGTGATAGGTAAATATCCATCATCCGCAATAGTGAAGTCGTCCGTCAATCATGTCCGAACCTGTGCCCTGATACTCCTCAGAGTCTCATCATCATACTGTGCAGCTCTAATTCTGTCCATCAGCTCAGACTGTATCTGCAATCCCCACATTTGAATCTCAATACCTGGAACTAGCACCTCAATTCCCAAGCTCTTAAGATCGGCCAATAAATGTCTATCTGTCATCAAGTATATAGCCATCGGATACCTGCTCAAGGCATCGGCGATTACGTTGGCCTTTCCTGAGTAGTATTGTAATGAGATATCGAACTATTTTATCAACTCTAACCACCTCCTCTGCCTCATGTTCAGCTCCTTCTATGTAAACACATACTTCAAGCTCTTGTGGTCCGGGAAGATCTTCACATGCTCTCCGTACAGATAGTGTTTCCACTGCTTTAGAGCAAAGATACCCACTGCCAACTCCAAATTATGGGTGGGGTAGTTCTTTTCATGAGGGCATAATTGCCTAGAAGCATAGGCAGTTACCTTCCCGTACTGCTGAAGAACGCAACCCAAACCCCTCCCTGAAATATTACTTTAGATAGTAAATCCACCTGTTCCCGATGGCAACGTCAAAACTGGAGTTGTCGTCAATCTCTTCTTCAGCTCATCAAATACGGCCTGACAATCCTCCGTCCAGACGAATTCTATATCTTTCTTGGTAAGCCTAGTCATTGGCTCTGTAATCCTGGAAAAGTCTTGTACTAACCTCCTGTAGTATCCTGCTAGGCCGAGAAAACTCCTGATTTCAGCTACCGAACTGGGAGTAGCCCACGACTTCACTGCCTCGATCTTCTTTGGGTTAACTGAGATTCCGTCACCCGTCACCATGTGTCCAAGGAATTCAACCTTCTCAAGGAAGAACTCGTACTTTAAAAGTTTTTCGTACAGCTCCGCTTTCCTGTGAATCTCCAAGACCATCCTCAGGTGCTCTTCGTGCTCCTCTGGGGTCTTCAAATATACGAGAATGTTATCGATGAACACCACCACGTAGTTGTCAAGGTACTGGTGGAATACCTTGTTCATCAGGTTCATGAATACTGTTGGTTCATTAGTTAAACCAAACGACATTACCATGAATTCAAACTGGCCATATCTAGTCCGAAAGGCTGTCTTCGGTATGTCTTCTCTCTTCACCTTTACCTGGTGATAGCCTGACCTCAAGTCTATCTTTGAAAAAACCTTTGCTTCACTCAACTGATCGAAAAGATCATCTATCCTCGGCAGCAGGTATTTGTTCTTGATAGTAAGGTTATTCAGAGCTCTATAATCGATACACATGTGTACCGTGCCATCCTTCTTCGGTACAAATAATATCGGTGCTCCCCATGGTGATGAACTGGATCTGATAAAGCCTTTGTCCTACAGCTCCTTAACTTACTTCTTCAGTTCTGCCAGCTCGCTGTTGTTGATTCTATTGACATGTTGTGAAATGGGCTCCGCTCCTGGTACTAAGTCTATAGAGAATTCAACATCTCTATCTAGCGGCAAGCCTGGCAACTACTCTAGAAATACATCCAGGAACTCCGCTATCAGAGGATGTGGCTACTCCTCTTCTTCTATTCTGGCTCCGCAAAAAGTGCCTCTGCTCTGCTCCGCTGCTCCTCTGGCGACCTCGAACACTGGATCTCCTGGTGGTCAAAATATTACTCTACCTTCGTGACAATCTATAGTAGCATGGTGCCTACTCAACTAGTCTATTCCGAGTACAATATCGTATCCCGGAAGTGGCATGACGAGTAAGCTCACGTTCAACTCTCGGCCTCCCAATGATACTCTCTGGTCCTTGCAATAATCACGGACTAGGATAATGCCTCCTCTAGTCGTGATCTTGCAAGTTATATCTAATGGTTCCATCTCTAAATGATGCTTAAGAGCATAAGATACAGACACAGAACAATGGGAAACGCCAGAATCAACTAATGCAAGTGTCGGAATAGAATCGAGAGAAACTGAACCTGAAATTACGTCTCCAACTGGCTCAGCCTCCTAGATCGTCATGGCGTATACTCATCCCTGGGGTGCACCTCTCTGCTGCTGGTGGTGCTGAGCAAACCTCTTCTTCTGTGGTAGAAGTGGAGGTCCCCTCTGCTGGCCTCCTGGTATAGTAGGTACCCTAGCTGGTCCCCTCTGAGCGGCTGCTCCACCCTGACCTGGACGAGTCTGAATAGATGGACAGTCCCTCAGCTGATGTGCTGACGATCCATAGGAAAAGCACGTACCAACCTCTTTCTGCAGATATCCCTAGTGTGTCCTGCCTTTCCACAGTACGCATAATGGACAGCGGGCTGAGTCTGCCTCTGACGCTGCTGCTGCTGGGTGTGTCCTCGAGCTAGGGCCTAGTGCTGCTGATGCTGCTGCTGGTATAGCCTCTGCTGCTGCTGAAAGTGTGGCAGCTTAGTGGATCCTTTACTACCACTCGCTTCTCTAGAAGTGTCACATCCTCTCTTGGGCCTCAGGTCCAAGTCATCCTCGGCAATCTGGGCATCCATCAGAATACCCTCGAATGTAGCAGTACGATGTCCCAAAGTGCGAGACTTGATCTCTTTTGTCAACCCCTTCCTGAATTTTTGGGCTCTGTCTCCTGGGTCCCGAATCATTGATGGGGCAAATCGACTCAAACGGCAAAACTCTGCGGCGTACTTGTCAACTGATATGCTTCCTTGGACCAAGTAATGGAACTGACTCTCCAATGCTCCCTAGGCTACGTCCAGGAAGAACTTCTCCTTGAAGAGCTCCTTGAAGGCCTCCCAAGTAAGTCCTCCATCAGCGAGTCTCAGCTCCGTAAAATACCATGTCAGTGCAATATCAAACATCTGACTGCCGGCAGCCTCGATCTGAAGAATCTCCAGAATACGCGTCAAACGCAAGTTCCTCTCTATATCCTCTAGCCAGTCATCAGCGTAGAGTATCCCCTCGGTGCCTTTGAACTCTCTAGGCATCATCCTCTTGAATTCCACTATAGTACTCGGCCTCTGGTGCTGTTGGCCAGGATGCTGCTGGTGCTGTGCTACTCTCTCCACAGCCTGGAGAGCCACCTGATGAGCATTAGTCATGCTCTCTCTCATCAGGCCTGTCTGTGCCCGGTGCGCCTCTGTCTGCACCCTCTGATCCTCAGCTTGAACATGCTGGGCTTCCACCGTCACTCTCTGGGCATCTACCATGCCCTGGATCAAAGTAACCATATGTGCCCCATTAACGGTCATGCTTCTTGGAAACAGAGTCGGTGGTGGAGGAAGGTTCTCCGTCACAGCTGGGGCAACCCTCGGAACAGGTGGAGGAGGAGGACCCCTGAAAGTTGTATATACTCTCACATGAACGGGAGATATAAGAGGAACTCCAGATGTCTGTCCGTCAGGTCGAGAGGTAGCATACCTCTCTGAAGTTGATGCTCCAAGTCTCAAAGACCTAGTCTTCGGCGGCATCTTGAAGACAGATCGAAAAGAATAAATTAAAGCAACAAATATGATATCATCACGGAAGGACAGTAAAATTCTAAAGAAAGAAATTATTCAGAATAGCATGGTAAAGATCAAAAATTCTTAGTTGTGATTGAGTATACTCTCATCCTAAATCCTAGTTCCTAAAGCATGCTCAGAGCAATACTCTAAGTGAGCACTACTACGATATCGCTCTAAATGCGAATCTAGACCTGCATGGGCTACCACTAGAAATGTGTCACGACCCGAACCCAGAATTTGGGCATGAGTCATGGGTACGTCCAGCCTACGCCGCAACATCGACGGTAGAACGTTGTCTAGGTCTCAATAATACTAAACATAACTCACAACCTGTCAAAGATATCAAATCCATAAGGAGGACCATGAATAATACATTGCTCAACAGTCCAATATATATATACTCAATCACAATAGCTATAAGAAATAAATGGCACGATGAGATATAAAGATAAAAAGTACTGACATAAGTCAAGCACCATAACTCAAATACAAAGATAAAACTAAGTCTAGCTGTCCAACATTAATAGTCTCAACATAGTCTCAACATAGATCTCAACATAAGCCTCAAAAGGTGCAAAAAAATAACTGTCTAAATAGCTGCAGGTAGTGTCTCCTCTAAGGGAAGGGACTCTTCTAAGATCTCTGGTATGTAGTCTCCCTCTACACCTGATCCATAGTGTGTAGGACAGAAGTCCTCAAGATCCTTTAAAAAAATGCTATCCAGTCAAGATTGGAGCAAAGTACAAGCACTAACAGCAATACCATTTATATTAACAAAAACTATAATACAGTGTAAAGAAATACAAGATAAAGATAAATACTGAAAATAAGGAATACTAGAGATAATAGAATACTGGAGATATATAATCAGCAATAGCACGACTAGCAATGAACAAAAATATAAGTGAATGCTAGAACAATGAACTGGAAATACAGAAATAGAATATCTAACTAAGTGTTTGAAACATCAGTCTATCATGTGATCAGCTTGGGACAAGATTAGGCTTGTTATATATTATTAGCTATAATTCATATGAGGCCAGGCTAACCATCTAGTTAGCTATAATGCGAGCAATAGTCGGGCTAATCATATATAACAGGCTATGAGGCATATAAATAGTCAGGCTACACCCGACGTGATGTGTGGGGTGAGCTATAATGCATGTAAAGTGGGGTATGATCACATAATCTGCTAATATTTTCCTATCTCTCAGTTAGCACGATAGATTCCAATCATGACTCCTCGTGACAAGTATCGATGATGCTAACTCGTGTATCCATAGTGTCAGAATCAAGTACGCTATACAACTAGAATCATAGAGATGATCAATATAATAAAAACTGTCAGAGAATGTACTCGCCTGTGGTCCTGAGCTGGCAATACCAATATCATCTTTCCGAAGTCTCGCCTGAATGATGCAGTGGTCCTATATACATAATATAATAATAATATAATATCAGTCATTACACTAGCAGACACACAAACACAATTACACTGAACTCAGAAACTACGTAAGCAGGGGTGGTAACTGGCCAACTAGCAGGGTCAAGTGTGCGTGTCTAAACGCACAGGTGCCATGTCCTCGAATACCGTGCGTAGCAAGATGAATAACTGGCACTAACACATGTCCAATCTCTAAATCTCGTGCAACGCTAACACATGTCCTAGTTGGTATGTTAGGGTACACAAGACAGTCAACCAACACCTATGGCCATACAACATATATAATACTAATAACAAATTCCCCTAAAGTAATATGCATATATTAAACCTAATTATTATACATACATGCACAAACACACATACTAGTTATTAGGTTTACCAACACAGTGTTATGCAATCATATCTAACAACCAAACTACCATGAAGTAATATGCTAACCTTAATTACTATTAACACATGCACACACATAACATGAAAGAAAAGGCAAGTTTTGAACCTCGGCGTGCACGTGACCGGGGTGTGGTCGTGTTGTTGGAAAGGTCGTGGGTGCTCGGTGGCTGCTGTCCCGACGGAGAGGGATCGGTCATGGGTGTTTGCTGTGGTGGCTGTTAGGATGACGGAGGCGGTGGTGATCGTTGATGGAGGATGGTGTAAAGTCGGCAGAGGATGGATGATGATGATGATGTAGATCATGGAAGCTGTGGTGGTGCTATCAGGGTCGTGCGGAGGAGATCGGTTGTGAGGGTGGTCGATACGATGAGGAGGCTGCTTTTGAATGTTGGTCCGGCGTGGGTGAGATGAGGGAGATGATGGTGCTCAGGCGGAGGATGGATGATGAGTGGTGGTGTGGCGGCTGCTGTAAGGTGAAGGGAAGTCGGGGAAGAGAAGTGAAGATGATGGCGGAGGTTGTGTTGAAGGCGGTGGTGATGAAGGCTGCTCGGGGATGGGAACGGTGGAAGAGGAGTCGGGGAGGAGGAGAACGGGGAAGAGACGGAAGTGTACGGTAGCCGAGACGGTGGCTGATGTGATCTGGCGAGGGGAGATAACCGGAGTTGGTGTGAAGATGGTGATGGCTTAGGGTTAGGTTTCGGTTTTGTGTGGAAGAATGGGTTGATGGTGATGAAGAATAATAGAGAGATGAGTTTATATATGATAGAAAAGGGGGTGATGATTACCTAGGGATTAGGGCCGGCCATGTACGCCTTGGGATATGGTTGGCATCTACATGAAGGAAATTTGGTGGCTAGGATAGAGTGTATTTGAATGGAGGGCTTGGATGGTGAGATGGAAAGTTTTGAGTGTTGCACACTCTAAAAATAGGATAAAAATTATATGTGATCGGTCAAAGAGGGGGAGTGTGTTTCTTCATGTGTTGGGTCCAATAGGAGGTGGACACCTTACTGCACTTTTGCATAAAAGTCTCCAATAATTAGAAAATTTCACAAATAGTGGGATTTAGGATTGAATGAGGAAAAATACCATATTTGGTGTGATGTAGTGGATAAAAAAGGGTATATGGTGTTTAGTATGAGCCTTGAGGGTGTGAGTGTGGGTTTGGGTTAGTGTTGGGTCTAGTTTTGGGTTAGGTTGGGTCCTTACACCAATTTAATTAAAATTAATATAAATGGTGTTCTTAAAGTAATTGGAAGTGCATAGGGGTAAAATTAGGTGGGACACAAGTATCATGGACGTAGAAGACTTAGAATAGAATATTGTCATAATTTGGGTTGTACAAAATGGGTCAAGGTTGTGTCTCCAATTTCGATTGGAACGGACAAAGATGCAAAGTTGGATTTATTTAGAATTAAAAATAAACGTTTGTAACAAATATTATGCGACTAAAATAAAGTACAAATGAGGGTATTTATGAGTTACCCAAAGGTCAGAATGGAAGACTGGCACGTCTAGGACAAGGGTCTAGAATTTGTTGGAAGGTAAAAACTAGTGTAGCGCTCCAAATATTGAAGCAACGGTAAGGTACAATAATGAATAAAATCACAGTAATAAATATAATCCCTAATAATTAATCCCAATAATACACAAATTAAAATCCATAATCCTATAATCTGGTCAGCGGTTCAACTAGTGGGTTTCTAGGTCCAGTCCACTAACCCATGTATTAATGAACACTATATATATAATGTATAAAATATAGCATGCAATATATTAACACATTAAATTAAAAATAGTAAAAGACAATAAAGCCCCTATTCTAGAATGTGGTAGTGACAGACGCTTAGCCACCAAGCACGTATTTAGCTCGTATTTTGGTTTGATCAGTTAGCCTACGGGCATTAGCATGATTGATATATCACAGGGTTGATCATGTTTGACTCAGATTTTGGTTAGTTTATTCATTATGTGTTTACTAGGTTCATGATCATCTGTATATTATAGTTTGGGATGCTTTACTATTATATTTCAGCTGATCTTACATCTTGTTATTATTTATGTTCTTTTTGTGATTGAGATACTAGGGTTTGTTGGACCTAGGCTGGACTGATGGTTTGTAGTAGTGACCCCTTATGTCTAACAGCTTCACCGTATATGCAGAGTACCAGAGTGCTCTAAGTATACGTAGTTGGCCTTGTCAACCCCGGCCTCCAGAAATATGGTTCTGTGGCATGACAACTGGACTAATATATTTTTTGGCCTAATAATCTATTCTAGACTATTGAGATTCTTCGTATTTGAACCTGGATCCATGAGTACTAGTATGGAGAGAAAATACCTAGGAGATGTGTGAACATACCCTTTATATCCCATGGTCTTACTGGAATGACAGCAGCAACACACTACACATGTGGTTCGCCGAATTTACCCCCTAGTCGTTCACATGTCGACTCGGTATTTCAAAACACATAGATAGGTAGTCTTCCTTGATTTTACTAAATACTTGCTGGTTATATTCTTACTTTCATAGGTTACTTGATTCCCCATATTTATTTTTCTTTACTACCATACTTACCTGTTTTACTTTATTTACCTTACCATGATGTCTTACATATCTGTTCACTTTATTTTTATTTCCATGATTATATGATTGCATACCCATCATGTACTGCATTACTATTACTGTTTTATAGTCTTTATCATTTAATTGGAATTATTGTTGGAGTTGTACTCGTTTTATCTTGATTGGATAATATTTTTAGGCATTGTTGTGCTCCACATTCCTGGATTCGAAGAGATGCTATGATCGAGATTACTTTTGCACTATGAACCTATCGGTGACCTCTAGTGAGAGCTAGGCTAGTATTCATCTATCTCAGTGTCATATCTTAGTTTTATTTCATTTAGATTGTTGTTGGATTATCTTTCTTATTCATTCTAACTTTAGAATATCGTGATTGAGTACATGATAGAACTAGTATAGTAGTCGGATTCACATTGAGGACTAGACAGCGTTCTACCGTCGATGCAATTGCGTTGGATGAACGTACCACGTATCGTGCCCCGATCATCCAAGTGCGGGTCTTGACAGTAGGTGTTGTGTATCTTGAGTATCTTGGTGTCTTGGGTCATGATACTTATGTATTATGACTTAATGCACATCAATTATTTGAGTATAGTTGTGTGTATAGTGTTCATGAGGGTGTGTTTAGTATCATAGGCTTTGGGTTGTGTTAGGGGTAATAGTGTGGTGTGAAGTGAAAGTGTTTGTGTGTTGTGATCAATACTTGGTAGTGGGTAGATTAGTGTGTGAGTGGATTGTGTATCAGTTTGGATCATATACAATGTTGTTAGGGGCTTGGGTTTGGGAACCACTGTGAGGTAGTGGTTGTTTTGACTGCATATAATTGTACACAACAGGCATCATGTGTGAACTGTGTTCAGTCAAGCCTGCAGGAACTGAAAGGAGTTTGTAGCAGTTGGCTAGAGGGTTCTAGTTCGATCTGAGGGGGATATCTAGGCTCGGGAAGGACTGCTCAAGTGTAGTCAGTATGAGAATGCAGGGAGGCAACGCTGAAGGGGGGAGTGTGTCAACTGCAAGAGGTTAGTTCAGGCCAAAGAAGCTCGAGCCTCTGTGCACTTCAGAGTGTAGTAGACTAAAAGTAACTTGAGGTGAGTAGGGAGCTATGATGAGTATCAGTGGACTGATACACAATATCTGTGAAAGAGAAACTTATGTGCTATGTGTATAGGCTTATGAGGGGACTCGGGTTCAGATATTGAGGGGGGGTGTTGTAGCCAGGTTAGAGGGAGTGTTTTACTCAGTTGTAGTATGGAAATAGGGTGATTGCAGGTTTGTGTATACCTGAACTAGTTTCAGTAATGAATGTGGGGTGTAAGTTGTAGGTACGCAGATACACATTTATGTATGTACAAGTGTAATTGGATGCAAGGATATAAGGCTTGGAATACGGTTAGGGAAGATACTAAGTTTGGGATTTAGAATAGGTTGGTATCAGAGTATTATAATACTAGGTATTATGTATCTTGATAACTAGGTATTATAAGATATGTGGTAAGTGTCTAGGTTTTATACTAAGATGTGATACTAGTATGAGATATTAGATGAAGGTATTGATATATACATATATTTATGACACCCATTGTACTCATACCATGGTAATCGCCTAGAATACCAAGAATAAACCTAATATTAACCAGTATTAACTAGTATGGCTACATAGACCAACTAAATAGGTAATGTGAGCATAGAATCTAGGTATTGACCTAGTTTGACACCAAGGACCTAGAAATGGCATAGAAACCTCATTTCAACCTAGTTAAGAATGTTGATAATTCCAAAACACCAATTGACATGGATAATTCATAAATTGGTCACTTGGACTCCAATATGGGAACTATTTGATATTCATTCCTCTGGACCACAAGCGAGTACATTATCTGATAGTTTCTTTTATTTGATAATTACTATGGTTCATGTCTCTATTATTGTCTTACTTGATTCCTGATACGGTGGTACACGGACTAGTATATATATATTGGATCTTCAGTTATGAGATGTTATTTTTATATTTAGACTTTTTCCTCATATTTTGTGTAGATATTTAATTTTATATTTTCCTATGGATATTGTTCATCATATTTTCGTATGGATATTGATTTTTATATTTTTGTATGGATATTAGCCAATTCATATATTATGACGTGTCATGGTTGGATTCATCGTACTAGTCGGGGCAGGATAAGTGCTAGCTAGATATGTGATCAGAATAATAAACAATGTTTAAAGTAATGTAGACAACAACTAATGATATCAGTCTACCTAGGCAATTATTCACCTAAGTCGATCACATATCTAACTAGTATTTCAAAATAATTAGTGTAGTTACATTCTTTTCTTTTCCAATTCATATATGTACTGATTATGCAATATTACTCTGCAGTACCTCTTTCTTATTACTGCCTTACCATGATATCAGTCTATTGCTTTCTCATCATGTATTTTATTACTATTTACTATTTTATAGTCTTGCCAATTAATTGGAACTACTATTGGAGTTGTGCTTGTTCCATCCTGACTGGATAATATTTTTATGTTTTGAGTTTGAGAACCGACGTCCCACCTATTATGGATCCGAGGGAGTAGAAGTAGCCTTGGACCCTGTAGCTCTGGAGTGATTGACGGGAGGTCTAGCCGGTGTCACTAGTTATCTCAGTTTCTTTTATTAGTATCTTGCTACCGGATTTGTCTCCGAGTTTTATTTGAGACTTAGATTATTATATTTGGATTCTCTAGACTTATGGTGGTTATTTAGACTTGTAGCTTGTGACTTGGATTTCCTTTATTTTATATCATATTGTGCCCTTCTTCCTTAGCATATGATTGAGCATATTTTATTTCTATATTATTATTCTCCTTATGGAGTTGGATATTATTGCGTGAGATTATAAGTTAGATATTGATAACCTAGACAATGTTCTACCGTCGATGCTGCGGCGTAGGCTGGACGTACCATGTACTCGTGTCCCGATCATCTGGGTACGGGTCATGACACATTTTTATAGTGGCCCATGCAGGTCTCGTCTTTGCAACTAGTGCAATATCGTGGTAGGACTTCGGTTTAGTCGTACTGCTGTGAGCCTGTGATAGGATATTAGGATGAGAGAATACAAAATCATAAATTAGAATTTCTTGAGAGATTTTTGGAATGACCCTTGAGAATCTTACTATAAATCCTATTTTAAATCTATTTCCACTTGTTTTGTTTTACCTTCGTCTTGTACTTGTTCGTTGTTGAATTTGATTCTTGATGTTCATTGTTGAATTTGGTTCTTGTGTCGAAATAAATTATATGGACTGGATTAACGAATATTTTGATGACATATTTGGATGCGGACAGTAAGAAAGGTAACAGTCTACCTTAGTTATGGAGTCTAGAGTTCATCGCATCCATACTAGCTGGCATAGCAAAAATGTAGAGACCTAATTTTGGATATACTTATCTTAGTTATAAAATTTAGAGTTTTTTACAGCCATACCGATTAGCGTGGCGAGAATTCTAGATAAAATGATCATAGAGGTATATAGCTTAATTATGGACTATATAGTTTATCGCAGATATGCTTACTGGCATGGCGATAATTTTGGATAACATAATTTCGGATAGACGTATATGTTTATCAGATTGTATCTTAAATTGGTTCTTAATATATTGTCTCTATCATTCAACCTTGAATTTTGTTCCATCATCCCTGCTAGCTTAGGATAGAGATATCTTTAGTGTATCTAGTTCAATTCCTTATAGAACTTCACCTTCATTTATTCGGAGGCAGCTTCTTTGGATAGTGTAGTATTTTGGTAACTTGCAGATAGGTTTGTGTCAAGTTTAATTTTAGTGTTGATTATTAGGAGTATATATTGTGGCTCTATGAGTGATTCCTAGTTGGATAGGTGAGCATTAGTTATCAGTGTATAAGCCTAAAAGTAACTCATAGTGTAGTATCATTTGTAAAAATAATTCTAAGGTAGGTGTCAGAGTATAGTTAGTAAATGGTATCCTAGAGTATTAAGTACATGCGTCTAGTATAGCTATAGAGTTAGTGTCTGTGTACCAAGGTTCCTAGAGTGTGTAAGTATTCAGGGTGTATCGAGACTAGGATGAGTAATATGCGGAGTATATTAGTCTAGTATTAGTGAGTATTATTGTTGGTGATAATATTAGCTAAGTGTATCAGTGTAATATTGAGGTAGAGTATGTAAGGAAGTATCATGATAGTAGGAGTGCAGGTGTTCCAGATAGTGAGAATAGAGGGGTTTAGCTAGGACACCTATGGAACAGCAATTTGTCCTACACCAGCAGAGGGAGACACTTAGCAGGGCAGGGCTTTTGCGATGACGGTCGAGTGGACCGATGCTACGGTTGTTGGGTTAACAGGTTATGACCTTTTCCTTCCTTTCCTTTCTATATATTGACCTGTGTGATTCTATACTATCTTATAGTTTGTATTAGTATTTTGTGCTATAGTGTAGTTAGTAGTAACCCTGACAGAGACTGCAATATCATGACAGATAGAGACCATAATCATCCATGTTTGATAAACCATAAATGTTCTTTTTTCAGTAGAGTTGTATGTTTATATAATTTTAGATAGGACTTTTTAGACCATGAATAGATTGGGGTTGCGACTATTGAGAGGATTATGATAACTAGGTTATAACTATCCAGGTGAGAGAGGAACGGGTGTCTTTTAATTTTACAAAAAAAAGATAGATTTATTTAGAGACACGTAATGCTAGCGGGAATGGAAATATCAGACCAGACCGATCGATAGACTTTCTACCGATACAAGACCTCGACCGATTGAGACAGGGTTCTGATAAAAGCGATATATTTCAAAGAAGGAATCGTGGTTTCTTCACAAGTCATGGGGCCTCCCCCTTGGCTAATTTGCATGAATAGGGTGAAGTTAGTTCGATGGATGGTTTTGAATCTGAAATCCTTTCTACAGGATTCTAATGAAGATCCCATACCAAAGAATTAATAAAAAAATGCCTTAGTATAAAAGATGATTTATAGCTTTATCGAGGCTATATCGACTTATGTCAAGGTTGAATAATGAGGAAATTTGGGTTTGAGTCGCCATTTACCCAATTTGAGATGTCCCCCCATGTTTACCACCCGTCAGGTAGAAAAGGAACATCTCCGGAACATAAGGAGGTTCAAAATTATTTTAGGGGGGTAGACTTGTAACCACCTAGTTTTGGGTACAGTTATATTTTTGTCATTTTATATAATTAAATTTGTATGATAATACTAAATAGTTCTAATATTGTTATTGTGGTTAGTGTGATAGTTAACTAGATTGGACTAAGTAATAGTTAGAGCTAATTAGTGTCAACTAGCATAAGTCATGCTTAGTTAGTTTAGAATTATTTGGTTAGTGCATGGATAGAATATTTCTCCCTTTGATTAGTTAGATGCCCTCTTTAGCTAATTAAGATTCCCTCCTAATCAAATAAAATAATAGGAATGCTATGACATGTCAACTAAGAGTACAACAATGACGTAAAAATAGTGGGAAAGTATACGTCAGAAAAGATGAACAATATAGCATCATAAATCAGGTCACGTGTACTATGTATTTTAGAATACAAATGTTCAACAAGTGGTTGTGTTAAGAATAAGACAGTCAAATACGTGAGGTGCATTGACTGAATAAACTCTGTAAGACGATCTCATGACCAATAAACTCTGGGCTAACGATCTATGGGGTACCACATGTCTACTAGTCGTATTCTCCTTTCCACTCTCTCACAAGTAAATATGATCACTTTAACATTAACTTTAACTTGAACATAAAACATTGGACAGTGAACATTGGATGAAACAATAAGTCAATATGTATGGTATCGATGATTAAGTATAACTCTCGTGCAATAGAAACAGAAAAAGGAAATCCAATAATGCCAAGGAAATAATAACATACAACATAGAATAAAGACAATATAGGCCATAGTGACACTTGCCTGCTCCGGAAGATCTACCCCGTCACATAAATTAAAATAAGTTAGACTTACAAAAGTGGTCAAATAAGTTTATATTTTAATATATTTTAATTTTGAATAAAATAACCTAAAATACTATTTTAATCTAATTATAGTCTGATTTTAAGGTTAATCCTAAATTTTGGTCCAAAGAAAATTAACTGTACGAAATCGGAATCCTTGACACGTAAATAGAGGCGATTCATTGACCAAAAGATTAACCAAAACAAAACCTAGATTTGAGTATGAAATCATTTATATTTTGGTGCTAATATAACGTAGGAATCGACGGTTTCATCAAATCTTGAATCAGTAAAAAGTTATGGATAATATGGCACACAAATGTTAATTTCGTTGGTTTACTAGTGACCCTTATGTTCAACGAATTAAAAAAAAGGATAAAATAATATATAAAATTCTTACAAAAATATATGTTATAGATTTTTTCTCAGCTTTCTGAAACTTCAAACAGTTCGTGAAAACGAGTACAGGATCTCCCGGAATCTCAAAAATAGTAAAACGTATTGAATTTTGGACAACTGGCACACTAAGAATTTTACAAAAATCTAGATTCAAAATTTTATGAAACAAATTCTGGAAATTTTACCTCGATACGGTTCCAACTCAATAAATAGGGGCACGTTTGGAGTTTGAAGCTAGGAGATATGGTTCTTCCAAGTTGCTATGACTACTGAAAAATAAGCCTGATTTTGTGGCAAATTTTGGGTTATTTTGGACGAAAAATAGAGAGGGATAGAGATCAATTTTGAATGATAGAAAAAAAATTAAAGGGATTATATATGTATTTATTTCATATTTATTTACTTTAATAGATAGGATTTAATTTAAATTGGTAGGAGTTGATTTGTCAGGATATGATATGGATGAAGTTGTTTTACTAGTAGACTTAGGATTATGATTATGATTATGATTAATTTAAAATATAGTTTAAATTAACTAAATAATTTATAATATTATATAGAA
This sequence comes from Iris macrosiphon, assembly GCA_036927795.1. Classification (NCBI taxonomy): domain Eukaryota; kingdom Viridiplantae; phylum Streptophyta; class Magnoliopsida; order Asparagales; family Iridaceae; genus Iris; species Iris macrosiphon. The sequence continues at coordinate 85,891,187 of JAYESA010000015.1, read as the reverse complement.
TCAAAGATAGTACAAATAATTTAAATCTAATCTTATTTATATCTATTAACACTAAATTAGTATATATCAATATTAAGTGTATATATAATCCAAATAACTTCAAATAAATATTGAATAATTCCAAAAAAATCAAATAAATGATAGAAAATATGTATATATATCTTATAATCATAAAATAAATGTTTGGTAGCAAAATATACATGTATGGTTTTATAGTAAATTTTGAAAGTCACAAAAAATTAGGTTTTCTAGGTTTTAATTATCTAAATATTCCAAAAAAAAAATTTCCAAAAATCTATAATAGCCCAAATATGTTTTTAACCCTAATCGTGATCTTCTATGAGCCATATGAAGCCTAGTATTACATTATTACCACTATAGTGTTCGGTGTGCTACATAGTTTCTCAAAAATTAGGACTTAATTTCCTAGTGTGTTCTATCTATTTAAATATCATTCTTATACGATTTTTTGGGTAGTGGATGCTACAAACTACCCCCTTAAAATATTTTTTCCCCTCAAAAATCAAACATCATAAATAATTATAATATTTATAAATAATCCTTATAGGCAATCTAAAGAATAACTCTTAGGATAAATCACAGAGATAGTGGTTGGAAAAATCAATAGGAAGGTAAAACTCGATAGTATCTAAACCAATGAGGGTATAATAAGCATGTACCCTATTTAACAATTATATATTTATGGTAGGCTCTACAAACTCGATATTCTCTGGTGTGGGACTATCGGCTCGGGGGTGGCATTCTAAAGATAGGAGGGAAACAATAAGGAGATAATTAATGGATATTTAAACTACTATGGTCTAACATTGACTAATTAAAACGAATGCAAGGATATTGTTAGAATGGCAGATGCAAAAATAAAGAAGAAATTGCGAATGGAATCAAGCAAGATGCATATGAGAGAAAATAATTCAAAGGATACAATGACTCATAAGGTTTCAGAATTCTATTTGTGGATGATCTAACTTCTCCTAAAGTTATTCTAAATCCTAACTTAATTCTATTCGCAGGCTCGCAGTAGTACAACTAACTTAAGTACCACCACGAGTTCGCAACCTTTTACAAAATCAGACCTGTATGGGCCACCATAAAAACTTGTCACGACTAGCTCCCACTTTTGGGATACGAGTACTTGGCCAAGCCCAGTCTACATTGAAGCATCAGTGGTCGTACGCTGTCTATGATAAACAATGGTCCATAATTAGTAGCCAAGCACACATATCATCCACAACTAAGTCAAAACAATAAAATTAAACTAATAGTATCAATAATAATATAAAGAAATAATCAACTACAACTCAAATGGTCTCAGGGACAAATTCGGTAGAATTAAAATAAAGTAACTAGAAACTAAAGTCCACTAAGCCTGCTAACTAAGAATAATATGAGAGAGCATAAAGAAGTAAATATGTTACTTCGCATCGTTAGAAGCAACCAGCACGTAGGTAACGTTAGTGTCACCAAGTTACTCACCATATACCTCAGGACAAATTACGTCATCTAAAGCTGAAAAATATATCCAGTCATAATTGGAGCAAGATTACCATAATGCTACACTACACAATATAATATACATGCATGAAGGAAACAATAGTAAAAGAAAAGAAAAACTATATGCATGCTATGACATGTCAACTAAGAGTACAATAATGGCATAAAAACAGTAGAGAAGTATATGCCAGGAAAGATGAATAACTAGACAATATAGCATCATAAATCGGGTCACATATACTATTTATTTTAGAATACAAATGTTCAACATGTGGTTCGATTAAGAATAAGATAATCAAATACGTGAGGTGCATTGATTGAATAAACTTTGTAAGATGGTTCCCTGACCGAATAAACTCTGGGCTAATGATCTATATGGTATCACATGTCTACTAGTCATACTCTTACTCCCGACTCTCTCACAAGTAAACATGAATACTTTAACATTAATTTGAATGTTAAACATTAAACAGTGAACATTGGATGAAACAATAAGTGAACATGTATGGTATCGATGATTAGGTATTACTCTCGTGCACTAGAAACAGAAAGCCAACAATGCCAAGGAAAGAATAACACGTAGCATAGAATAAAGGTAATATAGGCCATAGTGATACTTGTCAGCTTCGAAAGATCTACCCCGTCACATAAATTAAAATAAGTTAGACTTACAAAAGTGGTCGAATAGGTTTCTATTTTAATATATTTTAATTTTGAATAAAATAGTGTAAAACTATTTTAATCTAATTATATTCTAATTTTTAGGTTAATCCTAAATTTTGGTCCAAATAAAATTAACTTTACGAATTCAAAATTCATGGCACACTAATCGAGGCATTCTGTTGACCAAAAGCTCAACCAATACAAAATCTATACTTGAGTATTAAATTTTGTTGATTTCAACGCTAATAGAAGATTGGAATCGACGGTTTCATCAAATCTTGAATCAGTAAAAAGTTATGGACAATATGGCACACAGATGATAATTTTTTTAGTTTACTACTTACCCTTATGTTCAACAAATTAAACAGAAGGATAAAAATAATCTATTAAATTCTAGGAAAAAATATGTTAAATATTTTTGTCTCAATTTTCTGAAACTTCAAACAGTTCATAAAAACGAGTACAAGATCTCCCGGAATCTCGAAAATTGTGAAATATATCGAATTTTGGACAACTGGTACTCTAAGAATTTTACAAAAATCTAGATTCAAAATTTTATGAAATAAACTATGGAAATTTTACATTGATACGGTTCCAACACAAGAAATAGGGGCACATTTGGAGTCCGGAGCTAGGAGATATGGTCCTTCCAAGTTGCTATGACTGCTGAAAAATGAGCCTGATTTTGTGGCAAATTTTGGGCTATTTTGGATAAAAAATAGAGAAAGTTTGAATGATAGAAAATAAAATTAAAGGGATTAAATATGTATTTATTTTATATTTACTTACTTTAATAGATAGGATTTAATTTAAATGGATAGGAGTTGATTTGTTAGGATATAATATGGATGAAGTTGCTTTACTAGTAGACTTAGGATTAGGATTATGTTTAATTTAAAATACAGTTTGGATTTATCTAAATAATTTATAATATTATATTGAATCAAAGATAGTACAAATATTTTAAATCTAATCTAATTTAGATCTATTAACACTAAATTAGCATCTATCTAATATTAAGTGTATATATAATCCAAATAACTTCAAATAAATATTGAATAATTTTTGAAAAATCCAAATAAATTATAGAAAATATGTATATATCTTATAACCATAAAATAAATATTTGGTACCAAAATATGCATGTTTGATTCTATAGTAAATTTTGAAAGCCCTAGAAAATTAGGTTTTCTAGGTTTTAATTGTCTACAAATTCCCGAAAACTTTCCAAAATTGTATAATAGACCAAATATATTTTTAACCCTAATTGTGATCCTCTATGAGCCATATGAAGCCTAGTGTTACATTATTACCACTATAGTGTTCGGTATGCCATATAGTTTCTCAAAAATTAGGACTAAATTTACTAGTGTATTCTATCTATTTAATTATCATTCTTAAAAGGTATTTTGGGTAGCGGATGCTACACTTTTACAAAAATAAATTAAGCTAATCAGAGTTAGAAGCAGCAGCACAATATTTTAGAAAATGAATGAACACAATGGTATAAGAAAACTATCTCTTTTGCTAATATTTGAAATGATTACAAGGCTTTCAACACATTGTCAATTAGCTTACATCTCTCTTAAGCTCTATAGTATTACAATGATATCATACCAAATATTACATCCCTTTATATAGAAAATATCCCGAAATATCTCAATGCATCTCAAGGCATCTCTTTCTGATTTTTGGCTCCTAAGGATGAGGATCTGCTATCGCTTAGGATAATCCAACACCTGCGGACAAACTGGTTAGGGTCAGCACTTTGGGAAAAATATTGGTGAGGAACAAAAGTGACACCCTCTAAAACCATCACTAAGTAATCATGTGACAAAATATTGCATTATTATTGATCTTGCTACTTTACCTATGTTCATTTCATGTTATACATGATCAGAGTCAAATTATATTTCTTTTTAAAAATATCATTGAAAAGCCACATTTTATATTCAGTTCGTTCAGGCATACAGTAGGGACAGTGTCAATGCATGATATTGAATTCACTTATATCATGATGTGTACACCATTTTTTGTGAGCCATATTCATTATCTCTTAGTGACATATAGTAGCTTATCGTTTATAATTCTTTCTTCTTAGGAACGAATAGTAACATCTAGGCAACTTAGTTCTTCTTTGTTATACGGAATAACAACATCTCATGTAAAACAAATAAATCTTAGGAGCAACATGTAATAGGAAACATAATAAAATAATCATTACTTATTAAGTGATTCTTACCCACAGCCGGACGGTTATCCCTGCAACAGACAAGCATTAGAATGATTTCATAAATATATAGATATTGTTTCATGTCCATCTCTGAATCAAGTGTTAGGTATGCAAGAAGGCTAACCTTGCATGCGCCATAACTACATGATGGCCCATGAATCCACTTTCTCTTGATTAGCAGTTGGGACGTACAAGCCCATCTCACTAATAACAAATAGGTATTAGCAGTTGGGACATAAAAGCACATCTCACTAATACCCAACACACCCAAGATTAATAGGACTGATCCCTAGTGTGTTCCATATGTTCCCTCCTAGGCATAATGATTTCCAGTGACCCACTGATACTTGCACTGTGAAGGCTGTACTGATAAACAGTGTTGCTGATACTGAAACTGTGGAACTGTATACCTGCTGATGCTTGTGCTTGGTTTGCACTATGCAGAGCATCCTCTCCTTGTTGCTGCTGCTAACTGAGGTTGAATGCAGATCCTGCTGCACTGAGTAGTTGTTGTGCTACTGCTACTGCACTCATTGTTGTATGCACAGTTTGCTATGCAATATACTGCTACTCGCTGAACACCCTTCTGCAGTTGAACTGCAGTGTCCGAGTTGCTGATCTTTAGTAAGTTCCCTGATCACTGCTACTGTGTCTGCTACTGTACTCTCCTCTTCCACGAGAACTACCTTGAGCTGCAGTTAACTACTGCCACACAAATGCACTATTATTCCTGCTGTAGAATACTGCTACTACCCGACCCTCTCACTCACTAACACACACCCACAGCCACACAACCATACACAAATACTCCTATATAAATATATATATTAGTCTATATAGCTGCCCAACTCTCTCTCTCTCTCTCTCTATATATATATATATATATATATATATATATATATATATACAAACACATACACACACACACACATATATATATATATATATATATATATATATATATATATATATATATATATATACAAACACATATATATACATATAAATATACCTTTAGATATACATTACTCTATACACTATTATATATACACATATAGACACACACAAATACACTTAATCATATACATACTCATATACATATATATATTATATAAAATATCATATAGATATATATATACACATGTACATATAGAATTAAGGGCAAAACACCAAACACATGGAGTGCACCGCACCCGTATCACACTAATTCTATGATACACTTGCAATACGGCTCCAACACACAACCAAACATATCCCGGAGGACACGAGCAAGTCTAACACACTAAATATGAATAATACGTATAGTAATTAGATCAACTACATGTCTGTATCACGATATGATATGCACAAGTCACCGTGTTGGAGGAAAACCCCCCAAAATCAACCCATTTCGTCAAATTGACGAGATACAGCCTACACGTACCCAATTATGGATACAATACTAGTCACAAACAAGCAATCATATGGCATATTGACTTATTGACCAAATAACAAACACTACACGTGCCAATCTCAAAATTCCCCCAAAATTGATACCAAATACACACATAACTTCCACCATAGGTCTCCTATGAACCTAAAACCAAATCCTATGGATAGCCTATGCATGTGGGGTGATTTCTCATGGTTAAATCTCATATTTAGATCCTATTAAAAGAAGAAAAACTGAAATGTACCTATTGGGAGATGGATTCCCAATAAATCCATAAATATTTAATGTAGCTCCTCTTTATAGATCTTGGCCTCCTCCTTATTGCTTCTTGCTTTTTTCTTGTATATCCTTATTATAGTAGCCTTAATTGAAGAATAGGAAAGGAATTTATGAAGAAATTTTTGGAGAATTGATGAGGTAATGAAGGAAATTTAAAAGAGGAAAAAACTAGATCTAATGGAATTAGAAATTAAAATGAGAAAGACACTCTCTCTCCTCCCTCTATGGCCGGCCAAATACCCCCTTCCCCAAGTAATGTAAAATATCCTATATACCCCTTGGAGTCTCTTATGTAGAAATTAATTAGGGAGGGAAGTTTTTAGTCTAATGGTTTCACTAATTAATACAACCTCTTAATCCATAGGCCTAATTCATGGGCTCAATCTAAACCAATCTAAAATATTGGGTTCATGCAACTAATAAATATTTAGGTCCACTACACAAGTCTAAAATAAAGCTACAACTAACAATCAATAAATAATATAACAAATAATTAATCATGCATGCACAATATTTGTCACGCCCCAGTCCCAAAGTACGTAGGACTAGGACACGTAAGCATGCCAGCCGCATGGGTATGGCAACTCCAATATATGGAAACCAACCCATACGTACGCTGTAATATGAATATCAAATCCACAAGTGGTATAAATCTATTACAAGTCACATGGTACAATCTAAATCTCATCCACGAAAATCAATATAAAAATAAATAACCAGTATCTATGAAACTAGATCTCAATAAGAAGTATCTAAGGATGATAGTTGGATGGAAACAAATCCACTACCAACTCGAATATAAGAGCAAATACAATATGAGTACAACACAATAAACACAATATAAGAATACCAGCTATCAATCACGGACTCGAAGAGAAGACATCCTCGGATCACATGTAACCATCCAAATCTGTGCTCCTGTAAATACTCAAGAACAGATACACCTGGCAGAGGACCAGGTCCTCAGAGGGACGTAACAAGATACAGAAAATACGAGCCAACTTGAATACAGTAAACATGCATATAATTTGAAAATAAATAAGTACGCTGTACAAGACAATCTATATGAATGCAAATGAGGACAACTTTTCGACGTATGGGCAAGGGTAGGCTACTCGATCTACCGCACAACTCACACACACGTCAATGGACATCAGAAATCGACATACCGCGGGGGTAGCGACCAGCGAGACTCCAAAAATTGACATACCGCGGGGGGTAGCGACCAGCGCGACACACGCCCGTAGTGCGAGCTATATACTACGGTTTACCAGAGTGGTTAAGAGCCCATACGCCTAATGATTGTCCTCTCATGATACTAGGTGCCATGTGTGTGTCAAGGTATCTAATACATAGTAATGACTGGAGAAAAACTACACATGCAAGAACTATACAGAAATGAAATAAATAAAAAGAAATATAAATAGCATGCAAAGTACTGTAAACAATTTGGCAAGATATCTTGCCTGGGGTCCTGCTGCTGGTATGAATCAGAGTCCAAGTCACAGTCCAAATAGCCTATGTATTACAAATTTATCACGTCAAAAGATAATTTATTTTAATTTATTTAATTATGGAATAATTACTCTAAAATCCTATTTTAATCTTATTAATCTGATTTTTATGTTAATTCCTAAATTTTGTACAAAGAAATTGAATTTTATCAACTCGAGACTCATGGCACGCAAATCGAGGCGATCTGTTGACCGAAAAGTCAACCGACACAAACTCAATTTTCATGCATGATTTTCTGTAGATTTCAGCGTCAAAAACATGCTGGAATTTACGGCTCGTCCGAATTCAAATTCGTTTGGGAATTATGGCACATACAAATTTTGTATGTGCACCGATGGTTAAATTCTAACCTAGAAGTTCTACAGAATTAAAAGTATGTAAATACTTCGAATTAAATTCTGGGAAAAATATATGTCGATTATCTCGACATTAGCTTTTCGAAACTTTAAACGGTTCGTGATTCTGATTCCTGGTTCTCCCGAAATCGTGAAAACATCGAAACACGTCTATTTTCGGACATGCTGTGCTCTACGAATTTTCCAGAATTTAATACTTATAATTTCGTAAAATAAATTATATAACAGAAATCTAACCTCAATATAGTTTTAACAAAAAAAACTGGAGCGCGTTTGGAGTCCGGAGTTAGGAGATATCGCCTTTTTAATTAGTCATAACTAGTAGAAAATTAGGCTGAATTTATGACGAATTTTGACTATTTTTGGACAAAAAAGAGAGAAATTTGGGAAAGAAAAATATGAATGATGAGATATTTATAATGGTGGACACTACTTAATTAAATACGACTAGGATTGGTTAATTTGGATAGGATTATGATGAATTTAAATAAGGATAGGATATGCATGAAGTTGCTTTGCTACTAGGCTCAGGATTTGAATTAATTTAAAATAGAGTTTGAATTTATCTCAATAATTTATAATCTTAAATATAATTAAAGATAATACAAATAATTTATAAAATCTTATTAATATCTATTAACACTAAATTAGCATCTATCTAATATTAAAACTATATATATCCAAATAAATCCTAAATAATTTTAAAAATCTAAATAAATTTCTTAAAATTCTAAATAAATTACAGAAAAATATAATTAATTATTTTAAACTAAAATAAATATTTGGTAGGAATAATATGCAATTATGGTCTCAAAGTAAATCATAGAAGTCCTAGAAATTTACGTTCCCTATGTTTTAATTACCTAAAAATTCTAAAAAAAATCTCCAAAAATCTAAAATAGTCTAAAAATATATCTAAATAAATATTTACATAAGTAAATATACTAAAAATTTATTTTCTAATTAACTAAGAGAATACTCTAAAGAAATTTAATATCTATAATAAATATAATAATATAAAATACACACAAAATATCTATTTTTGGTGAGGGGGTTTACAATATTTAAATATAATCAATCCTAAAATTTAAAATACCCATATCAATTACCAAACTACCCTTTAATAAAAATGTGAGGGTAAAAACCTACCCATCTTAGAAAAATTTCATTCTCGAAACTAAGAAAGAAACTAACTACCAAAAGCAAACAATACAATGCAAGAAAGAATTATACCTCACGGCTCGAACAGATATGGATATCGCTCGCGCATCTCGGCCTCTCGCTCCCAGGTACTCTCTCCTGGCGAGTGATACCTCCACGCGACGCGCACCAAAGAAATCGTCTGGTTCCTCAGCACCTTCTCTCTCCGATCAAGAATATCAACTGGCTGCTCTGGATAGCTAAGAGTATGGCACACCTCTATCTCCGAGTGATCCAACACATGACTGGAATCTGCCATATACCATCTCAGCTGTGACACGTGAAACATGTTGTGCACTCCCTCTAATACAGGTTGTAAGTCTAGTCCGTATGCAACTGCACCGACCCTCTCAAGAATACTGAAAGGTCCGATGAATTGCGGACTAAGCTTTCCACCTCCACCGAAATGAATTGTGCCACGTGTCATAGAAATCCTCAAGAAAACCAGACCGCCAACCTAGCACGAAACACAACCTTAGCACTCTAACAAAACAAACAATCAATCATAAGCAATGCAAAAAATCTATACCTCAAACTCCAAAGGTCTCCGGTGGCTATCGGCCAAATGCCGCTGCCTATCCTGCGTCACTCGAAGTCTGTCCCTGATAAGCATCACCTTCTCGGCTGCATCCACTACCATCTCTGGTCCCAATAAAGCTCTCTCACCAATATCATCCTAAGATAACGGAGTACGGCATCTCCGTCCATATAACGTCTCGAATGGTGACATCTCAATGCTGGCTTGGTAGCGGTTGTTGTATGAAAACTCTACCAAGTGAAGGTAATCCTCCCAAGAACCTCCAAGATCCAAAACACAGGTGCGTAGCATGTCCTCGAGAGTCTGAATAGTCCTTTCCGACTACCCGTCGGTCTGAGGGTGATATGCAGTACTGAACTTGAGCTGAGTGCCCAAGCTAGCTTGCAAACTCCTCCAGAAGTGGGACGTAAAGCGACTATCCCGATCCGAGACTATGCTCATAGGAAAACCGTACAATCTGACTATCTAGCGCACATACATCTCCGCGAACTTCTCCATAGATGTACCCACTTTGAATGGCAGAAAGTGGGCTGATTTGGTCAACCTGTCCACGATGACCCAAATCACATCTTTGCTTCCTGGAGAACACGAAAATCCTAAAATAAAATCTATGATCATATGCTCCCATTTCCACTCCAGAATGGGTAAAGGCTGAAGCAATCCACCTGGCCTCTGTCTCTCCGCCTTTACCTGCTGGCAAACTAAGCATCTGGATTCGAAGCTAGCTACCTCCCGCTTTATACCATACCACCATACATGCTCTTTCATGTCTCTATACATCTTATTGGCACCTGGATGCATAGAGTACTGGGAATGATGTGCCTCCTACAGAATCTTATCGTACAATGCTCCTCTCGGTACACATAATCTGGCACTTTGCCGCAATGATCCATCATCTGCGACGATGAAGTCCTCTGCCAACCCAATCTGAACATATGCACTGATGCTCCTCAGAGACTCATCCTCATACTGCCGGCTCTGACCTGGTCTATTAGCTCTGACTGTACCTAAAGTCCCCACATATGTGCTGCGACTCTAGGAACTAGTATCTCAATGCACAAACTGTCAAGATTGGCTAATAAATGTCTGTCTCTAGTCAAGGACATAGTCACGGGATACCTGCTCAAGGCATCCGCGACAACATTGGCCTTTCCTAGATGGTACTGTAAAGAAATATCGAAGTCTTTCATCAGCTCCAACTATCGTCGATGTCTCATATTGAGCTTTTTTTGTGTAAACACATACTTCAAGCTCTTGTGGTCTATGAAGATCTTCACTCCCTCTCTCCATCAAGTAGTATTTCCATAATTTGAGAGCAAAGATAACTGCTGCCAACTCTAAGTCATGGATAGGGTAGTTCTTCTCATGCGGGCATAATTACCAGGAAGCATAGGCAATCACCTTCCCTTGCTGCTGTAACACACAACCTAAACCCTTTCCTGATGCATCACTATAAATGGAAAATCCTGCTGCTCCTGATGGCAATGTCAAGATTAGAGTTGTAGTCAACCTCTTCTTCAGCTCCTCAAATGCTGACTAACAATCCTCAGTCCAGACAAACTCTACGTCCTTCCTGCTTAGTCTAGTCATCAGCTCTACAAGTCTGAAAAAAGTCCTGAAAAAACCTTCGATAGTAACCTGCAATCTAAGAAAACTCCTGATCTCTGCTACTGAACTCGGGGTAGACCACGACTCAACTGCTGAAATCTTCTTCGAATCTACCGAGATTCTATCTCCTGTAATGACATGCCCGAGGAATTCAACCTTATCAAGGAAGAACTCACACTTTGATAGCTTGCCATAAAACTTCTCCTTCCTGAGGAACTCCAGAACTATCCTCAAGTGCTGCTCATGCGCCTCTGGGGACTTCGAATATATTAGAATATCATCTATTAAGACTACAATAAACTGATCCAGGTACTAATGAAATACCTTGTTCATCAGGTTCATGAATACTGTCGGGGTATTGGTCAACCCAAACGGCATCACCAAAAACTCAAACTGCCCAAAACGAGTCCTAAAAGCTATCTTCGGGATATCTTTCCTCTTCACTTTTACCTGGTGGTACCCTGACCTCAAGTCTATCTTTAGTAATACCTTTGCTCTGCTCAACTGGTCAAACAAGTCATCAATCTGTGGCAACGGGTATTTGTTCTTGATAGTGAGGTTGTTAAGTGCCCTGTAGTTGATACACATACGTACCGACCCATCCTTCTTTGGTAAAAAAAGTATCAGAGCACCCCATGGTAATGAACAGAAACAGATAAAGCCCTTGTCTTGCAACTCATCCACCTGCTTCTTCAACTCTGCTAGTTCGTTGTTGTTTACTCTATAGTCGTGCTAAGATATCGGCTCTGCTCCTTGTACCAAATCTATAGAGAATTCAACATCTTTGTCCAGCGACAACCCCGTCAACTCTTCTGGAAATACATCTATGAACTCTGCAATCAACGGATATGGCGGCTCCTGCTCTTCTACCAAAGCTCCACAGAAATCGCCTTTACTCTGCTCTGCTCCTCGGAGGAACTCGAACTTCAGCTCTCCTGGCGACTGAGATAAAACTCTGCCTCTACGATAATCAAAACTAGCGTGATGCCTACTCAACCAATCCATCTCGAGTACTATATCATAACACGGAAGTGGCATTACGAGTAAACATATGCCCAATGCTCGGCCTCCCAAATAAACTCTCTGGTTCTTGAAAACATCACTGACCAGGAAAATGCCACCCCCGGTCGTGATCTTGCAAGTCGTCGCGATCAATTCAGACTCAAGACGATACCTCAAAGCAAAAGATACAGATACAAAGCTATGTGAAGCACCAGAATCGACTAAAATATGAGCTGAAAAGGAATCGAGATAAATTGAACCTGAGATGACATCGCCAACTGGCTCCTCTTCCTCGATAATCAAGGCAAAAGTTTGTCCATGTCGCTGCGCACCTCTCTGCTGCTGATGCTGAACAAACTGCTGCTGTTGCGGTAATAGAGGTCCTCCCTGATGTTGTCCTATTGGTGGTCTAGCGGGTGCTCTCTGCGTATGTCCTCCGCACTGAGTTGGACGAGTTGGGACTTTAGGACAAACCCTCAACTGATGATCTCCTGATCCACAGAATAAGTATTGGCCTAGCCTCATCCTACATGCATCCCATCTGTATCCTTGCTTATTACAAAAAGTACAAGGAACTGTTGCCTCTGGATCTGATGCATCTGTTGTGCCGGCGCTCTAGCTGGCCCGTGATACTGCTGCATCTGATGCTGATAATGCCTCTGGTGCTGATGCTGAAAATAAGGCCTCTTCACTGGACCCGTGTTGGTGCTAGATCTTCCTGTGTCTCTCGGCCTCTTAGAGCCAAGCTCTAAGTCATCCTCCGCTCTCTGCGCCTGTCTGAGAATCTCCTCGAAGGTGGCAGTAGGATCTCCGTTGGTGTGGGATTTGACCTCCCAGTTCAGGCCCTTCCTGAACTTCCTGGCTCTACCTCTAGGGTTCTACCCCTCCACGAAGCGACCTAGTCGGCAATACTCTGTCGCATACTCGTCCACTGACATACCTCTCTGGACGAGGTACTGGAATTGGCTCTCTAAGGATGTAAGAACCACGTCTGGGAAGAACTTCTCCTTGAAAAGGTCTTTGAAATCTTCCCAAGTGAGCCCTCGTACTACAATCCTGGGGTCTATCCGAAACTATGTCAATACAATATCGAATATCATACACCCCGCTGCCTCTATCTGCAACATCTCTAGAATTTGCGCCAGCCGTAGGTTCCGCTCGATGTCCTCGATCAAATCATCTACATAGAGAATCCCCTTTGTGCCTCTGAAGTCCTTCGGGCCCATCCTCTTGAAGTCTATGATGGTACCCGGCCTCGGCTGCTGAGGAATAAACTGAGGTAGTTCCATCTGTGGCTGGACTGTAGTAGCTCTCTCAACTGCTGCAAGTGCGATCTGGTGAGCATTCTCCACGCTCTGCCGTAGGACCTCTGACTGACGCTGCTGTGCCTCCATCGCTAGAAGAGCGCAGACATCTGCGTCTGATCAACGGCAGGTGGTGGGGGTGAAAGATTCTTGGAAACTGTCTGCCCTGTCCTCGGTACCGGAGGTGGAGCACCTCCGAAAGCTGCTGCTGATATGCCTACCTGGACCGGTGAAGATGACCTCCTGAATGTTGGTGCTAGACCATTATGTGAGGGTGTCACGTCCCAGTCCTAAAATACCGAGGGACTAGATACGTGGCAATGGCCAGCAGCACACACCGATGGACAAACCCAATTTATTGGATCCATCGGGGCATACTTAAGCTGTAATACAACAATAAGTAGGTCCAACGATACAAGTAACAGTCTAAGCTAATCTCATCTACAACAGATAATCACAGATCAAATGCCAGAATAATGCAAATAAATAAATTGACATATCTCAATAAAAGTGTCTCGGAGAACAATCCGAGAACAAGTCTGATACAACAATACAATAGACTGGAAATAAAATAACTAGAAATAGAATAAATGAGTATCTCAAGCCAATACTCATGAGAAGTCCTCTGGTACGATCTCGTCCACTGGTCCTGGTTCTGCTCTAATGTAGGCACCTGCTAATGCTCCTGTACTGTATAACTCTGGGTGGATCTCCTCTGCTAATCCTGGGGACATAATCCGGATCCAGGTCCTCAGGGGACATAGCAAGGTACAAAATAACTCAAGCTAAAATAAATGCAGTACAGTAAATAATGAAATAAATAGGGTAAGTATGTAACCATCTATGTGAAATACAAGTGAGAGCATCACTAGTACTCAGGCTGAGCCACTACAAGCTCTGTGTCGGGTAGTCGGTAGCAGTAATAATGAGTAATGGGCCAAGCTCGGGTTTAGAGTCTTGAGCCTCACAATAATAGGGGTTTTATATATATGATCAGCCTGTAGCCTGTGTGTCTCTCCCCACCCAATATAATCATACGCCTTATGTCCACGAGGCCCCATGTCCATGTCACGCAAGATCATATCTAATGCAGCAAGTCATAATAAGCTCTAAGCATATATATAAAGAATATGTCATGAAACCTATATCCTATACAGAATCACCATGAATGTCTCAGGAAGATTCTGTCTCATGAATAGTATCAAGTGTCCTGGGTCATGATGTACTTGATAAGACAAGTACGAGAAATATAGGGTCTCGGTATCCATGCCTAGGTGACAATACACAACGCCGCGTACGTTGTTGGCACCCGACTCTCAATCGGACGCTAAGTAAGTCACACGGTCCTAGGTCCAGCATGTACAACATATAAATAAGACAAGGAAATATGCAACAAGAACTGCAATGTTGGCAAGGTACACTTGCCTGGGGTTCTGGCTCCAACTGTAGCTCTGGTCTCAGTGTGATCTGCAGGTACTCCTCTGGTTGCTAAAATAAACATCACCATCAGATCCAGAAAATATCAATTAGCTAGAAACGCCTGTCCTTGAGTCCAATTTGGACACAGGGACAAAAATAACAGTTTCTGGTCAAAGCGGGGTCCATATGTGGCCCGCTTCGCACCAAAAAATATGTCAGGGTCAAAGGTCTCCAAATTTGTCAAACTCAGTGTCAACAAGTCCAGAACGATGATACGAACCCAACGGAACTTCCAGAATTGGATTCCGATGAGCCGATCACAAAATCGCCCGTCAAGTGGAGCCGCGGGGGCCCACGATACGCGATTTTGTCAACATTCTCAGAATCGAACCAAACTTGGGTCACAGGACCAGCGTATTGCTACGAGTCCGATGGAACGAGTTTTGTTTCGATCCGACGTGTGTACACAAAGTTATGGCGTGTTCCAGAACAGGCGGATACGGGGCGTTGTCGGCAGATACGTGTTGATTTCGGTGTGCACGCACATCCAAATCAACTTCTGCGAAATCCCGCACGTCCGTATCAACGATATGCAAGTTTCGATGAAGACCGTGTGCGACCAAGTCATCCCGTTTGGCGGGACGCACTCAGTTCCGGGGTAAAACAGGGCGTTAGTTTTCCTGTTTTTGGATCGTAGTTTACGATCACCACAGGACGCGACGCACCGAGCGGGTTGCATGGGCATTGAGAGGATCACACAGTCTACGCGTCATAACTGACGGAACGAAAAATGGAATAACGAGGAGAGAGAACGGATTACCTGAACATGGCTCCGTGAAGACCAAATTTCTCGTGTCCGTGTCGACTTGACACGACACGACAGTGTCTGTACAGTGATCTAGGTTTAGGGTTAGTGTTATGGTTAGGGTTCGATGCTGGGACGCCGTGGCTGGTCGGAGGAGGGCGGAGCGGGGGCTGGCAGCTGTTGGCTGGGATCGTCAACGGCGAGGCGATACGGCGAGGTCGGACTGCGCTGGTGGCCGGAGCTCGTGTGCTGCGGGGGAACGGAGGTCGTCGAGAAGGAGGTTGATTGTGGTGGTGCTGGGCGGATTTGGGTGGAGCGGGGAGAGGAAGACGGAGGCGGAGCGAGGATGGTGGTGGTGGTTCTGGGCTGGGCAGGGCCCGGAGAGGCGGCTGGAAGTCGTTGAGGGCTGTGAGGCTGGGAGAGGGCATCGGAGGAAGGTGGAGAGGTTCTGGTCGTCGAGGAGGGGAAAGCGGGTCGGGGAGGAGATGGTCGATGGTGGTGGCTCGGGTTAGGGTGGTGGAAGAGGGACGGGCCGAGGGAGGTGGTCGAGCGGGGATGGTCGACGACTGGGGCTGATGGCGAGACGGCGGAGCGATGGTGATGATCGTCGGCTGTGTGGTTCAGGGCTTAGGGCGGCGGAGGATGGAACTGAGCGGTGAGGCGAGGGTGGCCGGGAGGTCGTCGGAGCGGCGCTGCGACGTTCGGGCGGAGAGAAGAGTTAGATAGGGTTATGGTGTGGCGAGGCACAGAATTCGAGGCATTAAATAGGCGGCCGGAACAGTAAAGTCGGCTAGGAATCCGACTAGGGTTTGGATTGGGTAACGGGTCCGGGTCCGCGGGTTGGGTTCAATATGAATCCGGCCCGACCCGCTAGTGTTTAAGTATGGGTTCGGGTGGCGGGTTTCGGGTCAGGTTTAGATCCGACCCGACCCGCTATGGTTGGGTTCAGTTCAGTTGAACCGGGTCTGAGTTGGTTTGGGTTGGTTTGGTTCAATTGAACCGGGTTTATTTCTATGGTTTAATTGGGTTTAAATCTATATTAGTTTTTAGGGCTTTAAAAATGCTTCCGGAGTCCAATAAATTCACAAAAAATTACCCCATGTCTAGTTTTTTATTTTACACCATAAAATATTATTTCCATAAAATTTTAATATTAATTAATAGTAATTAAAAATCATTTAATTACCAAAATACCTAGGTTTTAATTACAGAAAAATCCCAGAAAATTACAGAAAATTGTAAAAAATCCAAATCCAAATTTCATGAAAAATCAGGGGGTTTATAGAGGGTGCTGCCCTCATGGGTGATGAAGTAACTGATCATGCTATCGCGGCACCTAAGCGTGGGGAACGCACATCTTGAAGATAGATTGAAATAAGGAATCAATATTGGATATGATACGATATCATCAAAGAAGGACAGAATTTTATTAAAAGTAAAGCGAATATTCAATAGATAAGGATTTGTAAAACAAATTTTTGGAATTTTCCTAGGTGTGATTGAGTAAACTCTCAGCCTAAATCCTATTTTCCTAAAGTAGGCTCGTAGCAGTACTCTAGACGAGGACAACTATGATACGAATCTAGACTTGCATGGGCCACCACTAAAAATGTGTCACGACCCGCACCCGAATATTCAGGCACGAGTACGTGGTTACGCCCAGCCTACGCCGCAGCATCGACGATAGAACAATGTCTGGGTCATTTTTATCTATCTAACATCTCAACAATATAATATGGGACCTGTCAAACATCTCAACTCCAAACGGAGGAGAAATATGGTATCTCACAAATATAACTAATCTCAATCACAAAAGAAAAAGCAAGATAATGCACAAATAGAATAGCGAAGGAAAGAATAAAGATGCAATCCATAATCTAAAATAATATACAAACTGTAAATCTCCACAAATAGTCAAATATAAGCCAACACAAATAACTAGACCTCCTCGGGCTCTGCAACTAAGTCCTCCTGGTCTATAGGAGTATCCTCTAAAGGTACGCCGTCCTGTGGCTCGTAGAATATGGGACACTGCTCTATAAGACAATCAACTGGAAAAATATATCCAGTCAGGATTGGAGCGAAGTACATACCTCTGAAAGCAGTTTCAATAACATAATCGAGCATATAAAACAGATAATAGAAATGAAATACAAGATCACTAAACATATAAATAAATGAATAATAGGTATGCAGGTAATATACGAGAATATAGATCAACAATGTGAATATCTGTAATATGATGAAATAACTGCAATCTAACTAATGTGCCTCAGAATACAAGTTTATTATGTGATCGGTTTGGGTGAACATTGTCAGGTAAGACGATTACAAGTAAGGTATGTAACCAGAATGTACATGATGTAATAATGGGACTTTGATCACATAATCAACTCCTACTCTCCCATCCCCAACTAATACCAATGGATCCAATCACGACACGCTACGAACACAAAATATAACCACTGAACACGAGCAGTGGGTATACACGAATATCATAACCACTTAACACGAGCAGTGGGTGTACACAAATAAGCATACTAAATATGAGCAATGTGTGAACAAGAATATAAATCGATACCCAACATATACGATAAAATACATGTATACGAGTACCCACTGAACACGGTAGGGGATAACATCTCCTGACGGAATCTATGTAGTACAAGTTCGTGAAATCACTGTGTCAGAATCAAGTATATAATTCTAGAATATGCAAATGTATACTATTATGAATTGAAATACTCGCCTAAAACTATGTCAATCCAGGTGAAGCCATGGACAACCATGTGAAGCTATGTCAATCCAGGTCAAGCCAAGTAAAACTAAGTTATGCCATGTAAAGCCATGTACAACCATGTGAAGCCATGTCGATCCAGGTGAAGCCAAGTAAAACCATATGAATCCATGTAAAGTCATGCCAAGTCAAGTCCAGTCAATCATGTTATCACGTGTATCCGGGCAAAACCGAGTGAAAATGAGTAAAGAATGAATATCCTTTTAGGAAAATTATTCTAGCCTATTCTTGCTCAGCACAAATAGTAGCAACCAAAGGTAGGGAGTAAAAACTCAGAGAGACAGACAGAGAGAGGACTCCAAGTCAAGTCAAGTCATCTAATGCCAAGTAAGTTCATGTCTAGCCAGGTCAAGTCATCACGTGTCCAAACAAAAGTCAGAAGAATCAAAATGAAATCATGAAAAACCATAAATTCCTAAAGAAAGAATATGATCGGTATACCGTTGGTATAGTCCACTACACCATCGGTATACCGGTCCAGAGATAGAAAAAACACAGCAAGTCTGGATTTCAATAAATCGGTATACCTTTGGTATACTGTAGTATACCGTCAGTATGCCATTCTAAGTAGGCAAGAAAGGTTCTGGAAAACAAAGTTCCACAAATCCGTATACCGTTGGTATACTGTAGTATACCGTCGGTATGCCGTCTAAGAAAAATATCCTGAAGTCGGTTAACAATGTCGGCAATGATCGATAAGGTTCACAGAAAATATCTAGAAATCTAAGTCGGTCAAAATTGGTATACCGTCGATATACTGTAGTATACCATCAATATACTGTAGTATACCATCGATATGCCGGATTCTAAGGTAAAACTAGACCAAAGTCAAGTCTGATTTTCGGGACACAAATCAAACCTTGAAAGTCACCAGAACCAAGTCTAACAAGGACTCAAGTCTAACAGTAAGTCTCATATCACAATATAGACTAAATCTCACGGTCACAACTCCGGTACCGTATTCGTTACCGAGTTAACAAAAGGGATGGAACAAGATTCTACCAGAAATCAAAATCGAAATGGTCAAAAGGCTAGAAATTACAAGATGAACAATTATAGTAAAGCATGTCTAAGCTAAAAAGCAACAACCAAGGCTTCTAGAAAGTAAAATGACAGAAAGTAAAAAAAAGTTCATAGAATCCGCAAGGTGTACTTGCCTAAAGTGAGCTCTCAGCCTAAACCTTCTAGTCCACCACCACGAAGGGGTTCAAAAATTATACTCCAGGTCTCAAGACCAAGCTCCAAGATCGAGAGAAAAAGGGTGAAAAAAAGAGAGAGAAAGAGAAAAGAAAGAAATGAAATGAAACTCAAGTACTATTTATAGAGAAATTCTCAAAAATATCTTAAAAAGTAAAACAAATATATGTTGGACAGTATACCGTCGGTATACTGTAGTAAACCATCGGTATACCGGTCAGGTAGTAAAGTTTCAATATTGAAAATTTTTGAGCTTCCTCGAGATCCAATAAAATATAATAAATAGCACAAAAATACGTATCTGCATAAAATACAAATAATGTGGGACGAGTATCACAGCGAGTCCACAATAGGGGCGAGGGTTGATTGTTTAAGCAAACTTGCAAGTCCACAATAGGGGCAAGAGTTTTGCTTATGCATTTTGATTTTTTTGTCATATTCACGGAGGAATGTGGTATTTGATTAGTCTGTTTCCTTTTCAACAGTTCATTGATGCATAGTTGTTCTTGTATGCATGATCCATTATTTCTTAGTCATATTGTTTCTTTTCTTACTTTTTATTTATGCATGTTTATACTGTATATATTTGGCATATTTTATATATCTTGTTACGTCTCTTTTTAGGTATAGACGATCATGACTATTTACAGGAGCATGGACCAGGACCTACAACTTCCTTCTCTTTCGAGGAGCTTTTTCCTTCGAGATTATTTGGTTCATAGTTGATAGATTTATTAGGTTGCTACTATCCTTCGTCTATTTATTTTAAGTAGTCATATTCTATTTATATTCTAATTTGGTAGTGGATTTGTCTCCACCCAACTATTGGTCTTTTCGACTATTTCATACTTGGTTCATTGCCACATTTGGTTATTTATTTCTATTTAGTTTTGTGGATGCGATTAGTATTGCCTGCGACTTGTGACATTATATACCACTTGTGAATTATTATTCATAATACATCGAACGTATGTGTTATAATTTTCATATATTGGATTTTTCATGTACATACGGCTAACATACTTACGTATTTCTAGTCCTACGTATTTTGGGACTGGGACGTGACATATTTTTGTGGTTGTCCATGAATATCCTGAATATATTATCTCGGTTATGTTACTGTACCGAGAAAGCCTGTGAATATAATTAGATTATAGGATCTCATCCACTTATTTAAATTACCTTCCTTGATTTTGTTTCAAATTCTCATTTGACTGCTTGAATTACATCTTGCTTGATCCTTTCACAACATCAATCTTATCTTTTCTTTCGTACTTGATAGAGGTTAGGAAGGTGACTTGTACTAGGTATATATGCTTCATTGGTCAATTGTACTATTAGTTGAGTTGTTGTAAGTTGGGTAGTGTAGATGAGTTTAAGGGATAAAATAATAGTATATAAATGATAAGAAAGAAAAGTTCTATGATGGCTCACCATAATCTTTTAGAAAGAACTGCTAGTTGGCAATAAAGTGTTATTGACTATAGTGAATTGTTACGAATATGGTTTAGTTTTAATTTTGAGGACAAAATTCTTGTAAGTTGGGTAGAATATAAACACCCTAATTTTTAATTTTTAATTTTAGTATTTTATTAAATTATTAGATATTTTTAGCTATTTTATTGGTTAATTAGAAAATAAATTCTTTAATTTAATTATTTATATAAATACTTATTTAGAATAATTTTTAGGCTATTTTAGAATTTCTTGGATTTTCTAGAATTTTTGGGTAATTAAAACCTAAAAAATATAATTTTCTAGGGCTTCCATAATTTACTATGAGACCATACTTGCATAGTGTTCCTACCAAACATTTATTTTAGGGTTAAAATGATTAAATATATTTTATTTTATTTATTTAGAATTTTTTAGAATTTATTTGGATTTATTTTGTTTTAAAATAGGCTAGTAAATAATTTTCTAGGACTTTTGGAATTTAATGTAGAAACCTATGACAATAAAATGGCCCAAAGTATTTTTTATGGTTTATAATGATATTTTAAATTTTATAGATTTTTTCTAAATTTTTTTAATATTCTTACATATTTATTTGTAGTCATTTAGGTTAAAAACTGATTAATAAATAATTTCTGGAATTAAAAATTATATTACCCATTCAGCAGCTTAGTCAGCGTACAGTCAGTGCCTGCGGGCTCCATCCGTCTGTATCTTCCTATAAATAGGGTATTAAAACCCTATGTTATTATTCTGCCGAATTGATATTAGGGGAGAGAGAGAGAGAGAGAGAGAGAGAGAGAGAGAGAGAGGGGGGCATGAGGGAGATTGCTTTCTAGGATTTTTCAACTTCGTGAGGCCATAACTCCTAGCTCCAGACTCCAAATACGTTCATATTTCTTGTGTTGGAACCATCTCGAGATATAGTTTCTGAATACCTAATTATTTTTATAAATTTAGAACCTAAATTTCTAGAAAATTCGTGGATTTTCGGTTGTCTGAAATCTGACACATTTTGATATTTTTGAGATTCTGGAAGATTCTGAACTTGGAATCACGATCCATTTAAAGTTTCGAAAAGCTGACATAACAAAATATAACATATATTTTTCTCAGAAATAAATATGTTAGTTTAATAATTTAAAATTTTTGTGCAACCTAGAAGTAACTACTACCAAAAACTATCATATGTGCGCCATATGGGCGATAATTCCTTACCGGTTCGAGATTTGGTAAAGCTGTCGATTCCAACAATATGTAGCACTAAAATCTACAAAATTTTACACACAAATCTTGGTTTTGTGTTGGTTGACTTTTTGGTCAACAAAATACCTCGATTTGCATGCCACGGATTCTAAATTCGTAAAATTAATTTTCTTTAAACCAAAATCTAGAGTTAGCCTTAAAATTTGAATATAATTAAATTAAATTAGTATTTTAGGTTATTTTATTCAGAATTAAAATAGAATGGATTAGAAAACCTATCCAACCACTTTTGTAGATCTAACTTGTTTAATTTATGTGACGGATAGATCGGACGACGTCTTGAGTTGCGACTTAATCCCTTTTTGGAGCAGGCAAGATACCTTGCCTTCTTTACAGTATTTTACATGATTAACTTCTTTCTTCTGAATAACATGTTCATTATCTAGTGTTCTCTTTATTATTAGTTGATGTGTTTTTTCTCGTATTATGCATGCTAGATTAGTTATCTCGTTGCTACATTATCCTTGTTCATGTTTTGGCATTGTATTTCATAATAGATTTGTACGAATTTGTACCTTGTTTGAGTTGTATCGTATCATGGGGAGTGGGAAGGATGAGTACGTTATAGTTGAACTACTATTTTTGTCTTCTATTTTTATCAGCATGCGAGTCCACACTAGGGATGAGGGTTGACTGTTTGACCAAACTTGCGAGTCCACATTAGGGGCGAGAGTTGACTGTTTAAGCAAACTTGCGAGTCCATATTAGGGGCGAGAGTTTTGCTTATGTATTTTGATTTTCTTGTCATGTGTTCACGGAGGAACTTGGTATTTGATTAGTCCATTTTTTTCAGCAGTTCTTTTATACGTAGTTGTTCTTGTATGCATGATCCATTGTTTCTTAGTCATATTGTTCATTTTCTTACTTTTTATTTATGCATATTTATGCTTGATATATTTGGCATATTTTTATGTATCTTGTTATGTCCCTCTGAGGACCTGGTCCATTTCCAGGTGTAGATGATCATGACTATTTGCAGTAGCAAGCACCAAGACCTGCTACTTTATTCTCTTTCCAGGAGCTTTTCCCTTCGAGATTATTTGGTTCATAGTTGATATATTTATTAGGTTTCTATTATCCTTCGTCTATTTATTTTAAGTAGTCATATTCTATTTCTATTCTAGTTTGGTAGTAGATTTGTCTCTACCCAACCATTGGTCTTTTTGACTATTTCATACTTGGTTCATTACCACTTTTGGTTATTTATTTCTATTTGGTTTTATGGATGAGATTAGTATTGCCTGCGACTTATGACATTATATACCACTTATGAATTATTATTCATAATACACCGTACGTATGTGTTATGGTTTCCATATATTGGAGTTACCATATACATACGGCCGGCATGCTTACGTATTCCTAGTCCTACGTATTTTGGGACTGGGACATGACAACTCTCAACTCACTGGCAAGAGGAACATCAATTGGGCTCAAGAGTATCCTGCCTCCGAACCTTTGAAAAGCATATATCTCTGCTATTTATATTCATTCGTACTGTAATAGCCACACACACATAAAATTAAAAAAGTCAATGTTTCCAGACTTTGGCGCATCTGAATTTTGCAATAACTACCCCCACATAATGAGGATTCAAACATGCACACAAATCTCAGTTAGCTTGACACGTGTTATGCGCATAAAATATGTATTAACCAGGGATAATGTTAGATAGAAATGTGTGCACTTTTGGTGTAGAAATGTATACACGTAAAAAGTCTATTATCCCTCCAATAACAGTCGCTGTCGGCTGTCAAAAAGAAGCAGAATGCACATTCTAATGCATGCTTCCCTGTCGCATAGACACTTCTATGTTTAGCCGCATGACTCTTCTGTTAAATAGTACCACGTGGTAGTGTTCCACCATAACTATCAAACATAATTATTACGCTGACGTAACCGTTGTCGTTTCGTGTAACCGATATCTGCACGTCTTTTGGAGTGGCATAACATTAAATACGTTGTTGTCAGTAATGACGTATGCATCTAGACTTCTGCCGTATGACTTTAGTATACTTTTCTTGCAGCATGCATCTAGGATTGCTATATTTGCCTCATAGACAAAGAATTACTTGTCTTTGGTTGAATGCCGCATAAGCTTCGTGTCGTATAGGAATTCACTCCTTCCTGTTGCATAGTGATTATAACTCTTCTTTTTGAGTGCTGGGTATATGTCCCTTGGGTGCATGGACTTGAATTTTTTTATGCTTTTATAAGACCCCCTTCAAAGTTTTCGAAACTTGAACAAGTTTGAAACACTTTGAAAGAAGCATGGACGAAAACTTTTCCTGGCACATATTGCTGACTTTAGTCATGTGTCGAATAGTCTATAGACGTATAGACTTCTGTTGCCAAGCTGTCATTGCATGAGTCATGAGCCCATAGTTTGGTTGACAAGCTGTCAAATTTTTTTAAACATTAAAAAATTATTTAAAAATCCTGAAGCGCCGCCAGCATATGGATGCGGAATTGGAGGCATCTGTTTAGTCCTGATTTATACGATATCATGATAATCGAGACATCTGGTTTATCGTCATTAATACCAATTCATCAAATTAATTAAACATTATTTGTGCATAATTTCTCGAAAAAAAAGTGTTAATTGCGGTTGACTATGCCCAAGTTTGTGTCTATAAATAGCGGGATATGAAGAGAGAAATTTCTTACCACAAGTTCTTTTCTCCATGCTCTCCAAATTCTTTTCTTCTTTAGCTAAGAAATCTGATGACAACGAGGGCAAGGATGCTGATTTTGATGTGCAAGCCTCAATCAGAGGTAGAGAGGAGGCCTCAACCTTTCCTTCACTTGTGCTCCAACACAGAGACACAATAGCACAATATTGCGCATGGATGACAAATTATCATGAACATGCGTAGACAAAATACACTATGCCATGCATGGTCATTGCTGAGAAGCATCGTCATGAATATTCTCATCATATGTACTCATGATCTTGAATATTAATAAAAATCTTTCTTAGAACTTCTCTATTGTCATCAATATTTTTTTGAATATAAATATCCTACAAGAAAAATATGGATGTAGTTGAACATTGCATTCTTAGGGTACATTCCACTGGAGAATTTTAGTAGACTTATTATCCATGGCGTACATAAAACTAGATACAGATAATAAGTTAAAATGACTACACTATCAGAGGTAACACAGACGTGATAGCAAAAAGTCGATAGACATGATGTTTTCTCAGAGGTAATGTGGACATAACAAACTTCTAGGGTTAGGATTCCACCGAGGATATCTACTCAGAGGTAATATGAAAGTGACATATTGTAATTATGTGGGAATCCATATTTTGTAGGAAAATAACTCAGAGGTAATATGAACGTGATTGTTTTCTTTAACGACAGATTTTCTCTACTGGAAAGAATGAACAAACAATAGTTCAAAGATGATATGGACATGAATCGTTGTTGGGAATATCTCTGCCTGGTAGGGGAAGAAATATTCAAGAATAGAATATTTGATATCCAACTGGGGATAAAAAAATAAGACATTCTTAGAGCAACTGGCCTCTAAGGACATGATTGCTTGCTTGGAGAAGTTATTTTATGATCTCAACGAGAACGTTTCGTAGGATCTGATGGTCATTTCTCTAGAGAATTTTAGAGGATCTATCATTTGTTGCGTATTCAAAACTCTTGAATACAAATAATAGCTCAAAGTAATGAAGATTTTTACTGATTTTCTTAGGGGAGTTGCTAGCAACAAGATATGCTAAAGGTGCTAAGGGCACTTTCGACAAAAATCTCTAACCATACTGGAAAAAAGAAAATTTTAAGTGGATCTACTATCCATAACGTACCCAAGGCTCTTGAATACGGATAATAACTTTTTATATATACTCTGCGGGGGAATAAATGCCTCACTATACATTTATACTACTGAGGATAAAGATATATAAATACTGTACATTTAATGCGACTCGCTCGGGATAAGGAGATACAAGTCTAACTATGGTTTAGAAATAGTATTTTTTTCAATAATTTGCCATTGATCAACATCACAACAAATCTCTATTAGGCTTTGCGAGCCTATATGCGCCATTGGAATACACTGACTCCACCACGAATGAGCCCTCCCATTTAGGCTAGAATTTACTTTTTGACTTGTGAGTAATGACCATTGCTCTCCTTACTGCTAAGACAAGGTCACCGAATTGAAACACTCCTTCTTTTATATTTTTATTAAAGTATTTAGAATATGTGTTTGATATAGCTCACTACGCTGTTGAGCTAGCAAATTTTTTTTATCAAGTGCCTCCAACTCTTGTAACCGCAAACGATAATTGCCTTCGGTTGTTAACTCGCTGGAGAGAGCTATTCGGGGAGAGGGAATATGTTTTTCCTGGAAAAGAACTGCTTTGCTCCCATATACCAGAGAGAATAATGTACTGCTAGTTGGTGTTCAGACCATTGTATGGTAGGTCCAAAGACATTCACCAAGCTTCTCATTCTAGACACGTTTGTTAAACGAAATAAACTTTTTAAGTAACTTGATAATTATTTTGTTGAATGCTTCTAGTAACCCATTCGCTGCTGGATTGTATGTTGTCGAATCTATGTTCTGGATTTGATTTTTATCGCAAAATCGACAAAATATATGGCTTACAAATTGTGGACCATTATCATGGATGATCATTCGGGGAAGCCCGAAGTGTCAGATGATGTGGCGTTTGATAAAACTGATCACGTTTGACATTTTGACTTGGATGAGCGGTATAGCTTCCGCCTATTTGGAGAAAGAATCGATTATGGCCATGATGAACCGATATCCTCTAGATGATTGTGGTCTGATTAGACCTATGACATCCATGCCCCATACTTCAAACGTCCATGACGCGAATGTTGGATGTAGAAACTCTGAAAGTTGATGGATGAAGTCAACATGATTCTGACATGCTATACACTTTTTTGTATATTTTATGGCATCCGCTACGATAGTGGGCCAGTAATGCCCCATGCATCTAAGACGATCCTGTAACTTAGGGCCCAGTTAGTGTGCATCACAAGTATCATCATGATCTTAATGGAGCACTTATTTTGCTTTTATTTTGTCATACCCCGATCTCCCGCAGGCAAATCGGCCGTCCCCGCTAGGCGAGAATCACCGCGCCAGCGCTCCCGCGGGACGAACGCTTTGGCCCATCTGGGCATGATGCCGCACGAGCGTGAGTTACGCCCGTGCAAGGCCGTGGTTCGCTGGCAGGCGGTAAGAGATCTAAGCCACAGAGTCACACAGATTGTCCGAGTGCAGCAAAATTATAAACGCATAGGCGATTTAATGACAAGTTCACTGAGTCGACAATAGCGGAAGCATTGAATAACACAAGTTGAAGTAAAATAACTCTTTAATGATATTATGCAATATTACAGGTGGCGTATAGCCGAGATTATAAGTCGCTCAAGCCTCTCTCTCTATCGAACAGTTAAGGCGTGCCAAGTGGCTATATTTGTGGATTATCAGTACCGAACGAGGTTCTCCCGTACCCTATAAACAACCTGGTGGATTATCAGTACACGAGTGCACTGGTGGGGAGGCTACTCGCCCGCTCGACAAATCCAAACACATAATAAAGGTTCGTGCACTAACTATTATGTCTTTCTAGTTGCCTTAGGATCAGTTTCATGGCAAAGATTGAATAGCCTAATTCGTGTGGCAGTGCGTCGTGCGATATAAGAGAAAACACGGCGAGACTTACCAACTTACCATTTATTCTTCCCTGTCCAAGACAAACCAAGTTAATTTAAGCACGAGCATTTATAAACATTCAGGGAAATAACATATGCAAATACGAGTGTTTGGATACGAGATTCATATCGTTTAGCTTATTCAGATTTTTCTTTGATGCGATGCAATGACTCGCACGCGGATAGCCGCTAAGTGAGGATGACTTATCTATATGAAAGTTTGTCGCTGGCATAGCCATAAAGGACAAGTTATAGTCTTGAACAAGGATGGTATACAACGAAAGCACGTGAGGCGCTACATGCCATCCCGTCCGCACGTGAGACTATCGTAAAGTTCCATCCGGATCGGATCGGCCCCGGTGCCCAGAAACTGTCCGTAGAACCTAATGACTTGTTTCCAAGTTGTCTGCGACATGCAGGTTAGGGTCTTTCCAAGTCCATAACTTGATATGATAATCCATGTTTCTTTTTCTGAACCGAGCGTTTGCTCCACGAGCTGTGATTCTTTATTTACGTGACATGATTCTCGTTCAGATGTAACTGGATGTGATTATCATTCAAATGTAAACTTGACATGGATTCTTGAACGATGAATAACTTGCATTGATGCATTCCCCTGGTGCGGGGTCTGCCTTAGATCCCGGATACTTGCAGGTTCAATTGCACAGAAGAGATATTTGATAGTCTCCTGGCGGACTCAATGCTTGAATAATATACGATAGTGTTACTTGCTTGTGGCATGATTTCGTGTGGCAAACACATTGAGGCAAGGCAACATTAAGAACTTAAATAATCGCATTGACTCGGGTCCGAAGGTAAGTCGACGAGTGAAACCGTAAGGGACTTTCCGATCTACACGATCTAGGGTAGCATACGAGGGTCTGAATATAAGCAATATTTTAATTCCATATTCTACACAAGCAATACAAGTTGGAATTATTCACTTATCTAGGTGCGTTGTATTCATTTTAGCATGCAGGGGATGATTCACCAAGCGACTAGCATGTATCGTTCCATATTTTAAGTGTGTTGGCTAAGCAAAAAAAAATTCACCGTAGCCATCCACCTTAGCAATAATTTGCCTCGGTTGAGCAAAACGTCGAGCGAGCCTCTGAAAGCCTAAGCCGAACTCCTGTAGGGCCAAGTTTGGATATTCTTTACCTCAAATGAGTATTCTCGCCTGAGCAAAACGGGTCGGAATATTGCACTTTTGTCGTTTGAATCGGCAGTCCGCTTGAGCAAAACGGGGTGTTACATCATACCCAACTCAGAAAAAGTCTCGTCCTCGAAACTTACTGAGGGCAAGCCGTACTAACGCATTATGGAATCTATCCCAAGCGTTGCAATCGGTACCACTAAATCCAATTGAACGTAATCTCCTACTCGGTTCTTTTGTCGTGTTACGTGTTTAGAAGCATGAAAAATATGCTGGATAGCTATACGCAGTATATTGGTGCAGAGCAGCGTAAACAGAGGACTTCAGAGCCATCGACGTTCAAATAGAGCTTTTCCGCTGAGCACAGCTTAAATATAAACTCAAGGACCATCCGCGTAATGCAGTATGTCCATGCTGCTTCAGCGTAAAGAGGGTGCTTCATCGCCTTTATGGCGTAAAACTCATCCGCTTTCAATACAGCATTGAAGTGTACGAGGAACGCTTCGTATTCTTCAAAATGAACCTGTCAGATCATGCAATGAACCTGACGTCTGGACTCCTGACAAAGAGTACTGCAAGACTACCCAAGCGACGGGTATAATGATGGCGCGGTACTGCAACACAGGCTGTCATTTAC
Source organism: Iris macrosiphon (assembly GCA_036927795.1). Classification (NCBI taxonomy): domain Eukaryota; kingdom Viridiplantae; phylum Streptophyta; class Magnoliopsida; order Asparagales; family Iridaceae; genus Iris; species Iris macrosiphon. The sequence continues at coordinate 85,861,105 of JAYESA010000015.1, read as the reverse complement.
TGCCATTTCTTTGGCGTAAACCGCTTTTACGCATACAAAGGAATACGCTGCCTAGTTTTACACAGGCAGATGTAAGTTGTTTACGCTCCGCAGAAGACAAACAGCCTGCCACGTCAAAAGCTGCGCTTCGTACAGGGCTCGAGGCACGTCTCTGCATTTAATGTGCAGAGCGGTGACAGGTTCTCGAGGCACGTCTCTGTATTTAAAGCGCCGAATACTGACAGATGCCCGAGGCACGTCTATGCATTTGATGCACAGAAGGGTAGCAAACCTTCAAAACACGCCTCTGCATTTAATGCGCAGGATAATAGCGGATCTCCGCATTTAATGCAGGAGATTTGATTAAATGTCACCGAACCGTCGTTTAGTGACATCCCCTTTGCGTAAACTACTCTTGCGCATACAAGGAAATACGTTGCCTAGTTTTACACAGGCAGACGTGAGCTTCTTACGCTCCACAGAAGACAAATAGACTGCCACGTCAGCAGTTACTCTTCGTACAGGATTCGAGGCGCGTATCTGCATTTAATGCGCAGAATGATGGCAAATCTTAAAGACAAGCATCTGCATTTAATACGCGGGATGTGGGAAGATCTCTGTATTTAATGCAAGAGATTTGATTATATCTCCAAGAGCCATAATTTCGGCTAAGGAGTCCACATCATCTCGGCTTCTACGCCCACTCGGCTTCTATGCCTACTTACTCGGCTTCTACGCCCACTCAACTTCTATGCCTATTTGGCTTCTACGCCATGGTGACAGTTATTGGCTTCTACGCCCACCTCTTCTACACAAAGGATAACTACCTACGTGGCTTCTATGCCGTGATCTTCGCAGCAGTTATACGCATTGTCCCTTAGTTGGACACGCGTTACACGCTCATTCAAAAGGTCATCTATACGCAGGCAATGGTTATGGTAACCGTCGTATAAAAGGGTGCTGTACTTTCCACTACTCGGTTTCTACATCGACTGAGTGGTCACTGTCACTAAAACTCTATAAATAGAGACCTCTATCAACAGAGGTCGAAGGTCGAAAAATAGAGTATAGGGTCGAAAAATAGAGTATAAGGTCGAAAAATAGAGTAGAAGGTCGACAAAAAAAGGAGAAATTGGGAGAGAAAACGGTCGAGAGAGAGAAGAATCCAGAGCTCAGGCAAAGAGTAGCGATCGACGACTTTGGCATCGAGCATCCACTCTCTTTAGCAACCTTCGAAGCTGCTTACTGTCTTCTACGGCACTTCTTTATCATCGTGTGGTCCAAGGGACAAAGTGATCGACTGCAGATCAGACTCCAATAGCAATATTTACCCAGATTAAAAAATTATACTCGACATCCTCGCATAGGATTAATTGTACTGCTTGTTTGTAAACATAAAGAGCGGGTTTTCGTATAAAGCCTCGTTTCCATATCTTTTTGTTTATTTTATCAGACAACAAGATGGCGACTCTGCTGGGGACATCTTTCTCTTCTGATGAGGAAGAAATTGCTCAACACGATGCGATATCCGTGGGATCCGTGAAGAAGACACTGGTCGTCCAGTTCGACCAGTCTGCCTACGAAGACATGCTTCGGACAGGGGGTAGCTCTCACTCTTTCTCCGTCCAAGACAACAGGAAACTGCGTAAGGTCTGGATGCCCAAGACATCCTCTACCATTCCTGTCGACTCTCCGATCTCTCCGATCTCTCCGACCAACGAGGTTGTAGCATTGCTCCCTCCGCCCTTGCGCAGAAAATTCAGTCGCCTGTCTCTGACAGGGTAGACAAAACTTCTGGCAATGCCTCAGCGCTAACCCAGAAGTATACTCTGCGCCTTGTGCATAAAATTCAGTCGCCTGTCTCTGACAGGGTGGACAAAACTTCTGGCAATGCCTCAGCGCTAGTCCAGAAGTACACATCGCGCTCTGCGCGTACAATTCTGTCTCCCGTCTCTGGCGTAATAGACAAAATTTCTGATAATGCCTCAGCGCCAAATCAGGAATCCCAAACGCGCTTCGCGCGTAAAAATGCATCAGCCTTCCGTGGAAGAGCAGATGATCCCTGCAATCTACGCAAGGGAAAGCAAGCGGCGGACTACTCAACTTCTCGGTCTTTACGCCAACAAGGGAACAATCTGCCCGCCCTCCGGATTATGCGAGAAGCTGATGGCCGACTGAGGACATCCTCAGCTTTATGCCAACCGGAGCCAAGCTCTAAATTACGTCAGGAGAAACCCCTCAGCATAAAAAAGGATCAATTTGCGGAAAGACACCCTCCTCGGGGATTATCCGCCACCCAGATGGCCAACCTGTTGTATACAGGTGGCACAGGGAAAACTATGGTTCCCAACATCTGCATGCCCACTGATGTGAACAGAAGGAACAAGCCATCATCTTCTTCTTCTGTAACTCCTCCTGACCTGCGCAAGTACCTGATCCAGAAACGCAAGGAGGGGGGATCTTCCAACATGTCTATTACGCCTCCTAGCGAGCACTGTTGTAATAGTCATAGGATTGTAATTAATTGTTGCTGTTCTGAAAAAAAACGGTCAGTTTTTGACCGGTTGAGCTACTCTCCATCATTCCAGGAAGAAGAACCCACGCATGCATCTGTGAACATGGCTTCACACATACCTAGAGGAAGGTCGGGCTCAAGACGTCATCCCTCTAGAACTCCGAGCCGAAGGAGATTCAACATGCTCCTTAGGAACACCGAAGCTGGGGTGTTCCAAAACACTCGTTCGAGGTCACGACAACCGGCTTCTTACTCTTCTGATTCCGATGCTGGGGGTCACCAGTCTCCCGAATTAGATGCCGAAAGTATAGAGTCAACTTCTACAGAGACCTATACTAATCTTTCAATGACACCCAGGGAGATGGGAGTTTATGCCATTGGAGATGAACGTGAGGAAGCTTCCCCGTCCGGGAGCGCTGAACAACGCATCACTATACTGGAGACATCTCTGAAGGAGATGCAATCCATGATGGAGAACATGCACCAGATGATGCTAACTCAACACGCAGCTGCCATGGATCAAGCATCGGTCCCTCCAACTCAGATACGCGTGGGGGTGGACTTACCACCATCCAACACGCTCCAAGAGCCTGCTCTAGATCAAGAGTCAGCAGTTCCTCCGCTTCCTCACTCGGAGAATGTATTACCTCCCGTTGGAGTCGCAATACAACCGATTCCTCACCACTGCGTGGTCCTGCTACCGGCTGAAAATCCGATACAGGCAGGACGGGAGCTGAAAGCCCAATTTGATGCCTTGAAGCACAAAGATCAGCTCAAGAAATTGGGAATCAACCAGCCTTACCCGGATATCTGAGAAGAGGGCCCTTTCCCTCCTAGATACAAATCGCAGACCATGGCTCTGTTAGAGGGAAAAACATCACCGAGTCAGTACATGAACTACTTCAGTATGATGACGGTGTTGCTACAGGGGAATGACGCCCTTCTCACTCGGGTGTTCAAGGGTTGTCTCTCAGGAGTGGCTTACCAGTGGTACCACAGCCTGGCGGATAACTGCATTACTTCCTTCGACGACTTCAAGGCCTTATTCTTTGCAAGATTCTACGAAGGAGGGATGGATATGTCGATGTCCTCTCTCATCGAAGTGAAGCAGAGGGAAAAAGAGGACGTTCGTACCTTCATCGAACGTTTTCGTCAAGCCACTTTGCAAATGCCTCCCGGAGTTCTAGACTTTGCATTGGTAGACATTTGCAGGAAGAACCTTCTTTCCGTGATTTCGGTGTTCACAGGACCATATCAGTTCCATGATTGGCCCTCGTTTATCATCTCAGCGGTAGCCGCCGAGGACAACAGTCGCAAGGCGCGTGACAATGGCATCATGATCTCTACCTCCGACAGAGGCAAGAGGTCATCCCCCAACAGCGACCATCCTCGCAGTTCCAAAGGAAAAGAAGCTCTGGCGATCAATACGTCCAGACAAAAGACTGCGGCAACCACGCAGACAAAACCTGGGACTTCTAGTCCCATCGAAGTATACTCTTTCGACGACGACGATATTTCGAGCATATTCGAGTGTCTCGTCAAAAGTGGCAAGATTACCCTTGCGGAGGAGAAGCGGCCCAATGAAGTCGGCAATACTAATAACCCCAAGTACTGCATCTTCCACAGATACGTACACCACCCTACAAGGCGTGTTATGTACTAAAAAGGAAGATCCAGGAGCTGATCGATGCTAAGGCCATCACTCTGTGCAACAGCGAGAAGACGGTCACGGCCAACATGATCTCTCTGAAATTTGGCAATCTGCCTCCCCAAGAAGTCTCGAACAGTGTTACACCTATTTCCCAGACAACGATGAGCATCGTTAATCTTCCTCCGGCTAGGGGTCAAAATCATGACCTGCTACCCCTAACTACCCAGTGAGGCGAGATTATACGGGTTCATCCAGATCTGGTGCCAAAGATCGAAGAAGAGACTCAAGCTGCTAAGGCTAAGTCTAAAAAGAACTCAAGCACAAACCGTGTCACATGATTACGGTACACTCGGCATCAGAAGACGAGGTCTTGGCTACTGGAACCCGCTCAGGGAAAGCCAACCTCCAGGACTATGGAGCCAGTCAGGAAGATGCATCGGTAGACGTTTCAGCTGCCAAACCTTCAGAACCAGAATTCGCGGTACCAGAGGCCGGTCCTTCGAGACCAACTTCGGCGGACAGAGGGAAGCAAAAAGAAGTGCGTTTCGATAAACCTGTGAAAAATATTCAAAACAAAGGTTTAGAGAAGCCGTACAACTTCGACATCCAAGACTTGAAGACAGTATTTGAATTGATGCGCCAACATTAACTCAAAATGAATCCTACAAAGTCCTTTCTGGGGGTATCTAGTGGCAAATTTCTGGGATTTGTCATTACCGCCAAAGGCATTCAAGTGGACCCTGATAAAGTCAAGGCCATCTTAGAAATGCGACCGCCCCGCAATCTGAGGGAACTCAGGGGATTTCAAGGTCGTCTGGCTTATATCCGAAGATTCATATCCAACCTCTCCGGGAGATGTCAGCCCTTTTCTCGTCTCATGAAGAAAGGTGTATCCTTCGTATGGGATGAAGCCTGTCAGCAAGCATTCTGTGATATCAAACGTTACCTCACTAGTCCGCCAGTTCTGGTGCCTCCCGTCATAGGAAGACCATTCGTGCTGTATGTTCGAGCGAGGGATCATTCTATGGGAGCTCTTCTCGCACAAAAGAACGATATGGGTCACGAGCAGGCTATCTACTACCTCAGCAGGATGATGGTCGGAGCCGAATACCGGTACAATCCAGTAGAGAAAGAATGCTTGGCTCTGATGTTCGCTATTCAGAAAATGCGACACTATATCACAGGCCAAACCATTAACATCATCTCCACGATCAATCCTCTTCGGGTACTGATGAACAAGCCAAGTGTTCTTAATTCCCGACTCGCGACTTGGGCGATGTTATTAACACCATATGACATGGAGTATGTCCCTCAGAAGTCCGTCAAAGGCCAAGCATTGGCTGACTTCCTAGCTGCTCATCCGATCCCGGAGGCCTCCAAACTATACGAGGGCATTCCCGACGAAGTTGCAGAATGTAATTCCGCAATGGAAAGTGATACATGGCAACTGTTCTTCGATGGTGCCTCCAGGACTGGTCCCAGGGGAAATGTGGTTTCGAGAGTAGGGATTATCCTTGTTACTCCTGATAAGCTCGTCATCTACCGAACATATTCTCTTAGCGAGCCCTGTTCCAACAATATGGCAGAGTACAACGCTCTACTAATCGGCCTCTAAGTCACTAAAGAATTGGGCGTCGAATCTCTGGAAGCTTTCAGTGATTCTCTGCTGATCGTCAATTAAGTCAGAGGAATATATGAAGTCCGGAATCCAGACCTCATCCCCTATCACCAAGCAACGGTCGAGATAGCCATGACATTCAAAGGATTCTTCCTATAGCATGTACCTCGATCTCAGAATCTGGAAGCTGATGCCCTAGCCAGTCTAGCTGCAGATTTAGCTACCCCTATAAGAAGGCAGAATTCGGTAATCCTTCTTAACAGAGATTTATTCTGTGTGAAAAATAACTTTCACATAGAACACAGCTATGCGGTGGACACAGATCCTCCCAGGAGAGACTGGAGAAGTCCCTTTATAGATTTTGTAGCATACGAAATCTTGCCAGAAGACCCTAAAGAAGCAGTATCCGTCAAAAGACGATCATTGCGCTTCTATTTTGACGCATCATCACAATATCTATATCGCCGGTCTTATGACGGACTATTATTACGATGTCTCTCTGGTGATGAAGCACAGCGGATTATTCGTGAATCTCACGATGGCGTATGCGGAGTACATCAACCCGGTCCTAAGCTACAGGATCGCATCAGGAGAATAGGCTATTACTAGCCTACTATGATCACAGATGCAATAAAGTACGTAAGACAGTACAGAGCCTGTCAGGTCCATGCAGACTTTATCCATCGACCTCCTGAATATCTACATCCTACGGTTGCGTCCTGGCCTTTTGAAGCATGGGGTATGGATATCATTTATCCTATTCACTCGTCTTCTTCTAGAGGTCACCGGTTCATACTGGCCATCACGGATTATTTCTCCAAATGGGCAGAGGCAATCCCTCTTGCTGAGTTGAAGGCATCTAATGTGATCAGCTTCATCAAGCATCACGTCATTTATCGCTTCGGGATACCCCGAAGGATAATTCATGACAATGGGCCTCAATTCATCAGCCAAGTGTTTCATCGATTTTGTGATAAAAATCGGATACAAAATGTCGCCTCTACGGTGTATAATCCTGCTGCTAATGGTTTGGCGGAAGCTTTCAACAAAACCATTATCAAGCTCTTGAAGAAGTTCGTCTCTTCGAACAAAAGGGATTGGAATGAGAAGCTGGGAGAATGTCTCTGGGCATACCGCACAACGGTACGAGCACCGACAGGTTGTACCCCATTCTCATTAGTCTACGGGAGTGAAGCGGTTCTCCCCATCGAGATCCAAATTCTGTCACTCATGATAGCCGTGACTAATGAGTTGACTCAAGAAAAGAATGACCTATTAAGGCTTCAAGAGCTAGAAGGATTAGACGAGAAACGCCTCCAAGCTCAACAGTGCATCGCGTTCTACCAAGCATGCATTTCCAGAGCTTTTAATCAAAAAGTAAAGGAAGGAGTGTTCAAAGTTGGCGAGCTAGTTTTAACTGTGAGAAGGCCAATGATTCTTACTCACAGAAGTAAGGGCAAATTCCAGCCCAAATGGGAAGGCCCTTATGTAATCGAGAGAACGTTCTCAAACGGCGCTTACAGGTTAGCCCAGCCTAATGGAGACCTGTTAATGGCTCCTATCAATGGCAAATTCCTGAAAAGGTACTATGCTTAACCTCCTCTGCTCAAGTGGAATATGGCGAAAACCTCATTCTGACAAAACTACTTCCAAAACAAAACTAGTTGGATCGTATTCTATCATGTTCATATTACCTCTGAATAGATATGTTTAACTAATTTGGAACTTCAAGACCTATCACGTCCATACTACCTCTGATAGTATTTTGTGTACAAATTTAAGCTAAAAAGCATATTTCTATCATGTACATATAACCTCTGAATAGATATATCCTGCTAAAACTTACCGAGAGTATATCACGTCCATATTACCTCTGATATCACTTTCACCCAAACCTGTCATTTATATTCCAAAATGATGGGTCCACAAAGTCAGATGAAAGCCTCTTTATTATTCCCGAAAAGAGCAAAAGTACATTGAAAGCAAAAATGTACATCATTTGGGGGGAGCGGTCAGGTCGCGAATCTGCTGCGCCAGTACGGCCATCTTCTCGGTCCTAGAATCCAAGACATCAGCGCGGGCCCGCTCCAGCCGTGCCTCATCGTTGCTTAGGAGGGACAGTTCGGCTCTAGCCCGAAGAAAACCAACACGGGCAACTCCTGCACTCGCCAAGTTCTATTATGCTACGCCCAATCGGCCATCCACCACATCTAGAGCTTCTGACGACTGAGAAGCCCACTCCTTTGCCTTAGCAACTTTTGTTTCCAGCCTGCAGACCCTCGCTACATTCCCTTCATGCTCGGCCTGGCACTTCGCTTGAAGAGCAATGGCCTCCTCTAGGACGGCTTTTTCTTTATTCATCTCCCGCTGATGTGTCTGGATAGATTTATTTAGGCCTTCCATCTGTTCGGCAAGCCGCACAGTCATAGAGTCGTATCTAGCCTGGACCAGATCTTCAACGTTGTCTCGAGATAGCCGCCGATATTCGTTAATGGGTTGCTCCAAACCATTAACTATCTCCTCCAGCGTGTCAGCTACCCCAGTGTCATTGAATTCTCGGATCGGCACTATCGCGGACCGGGAGGACCTCTTCAGTGACGCAAAGCTCAGATTCTTCGCCAACACCATTGATATTAACATTTTCAAGATGGTGTAGAAGATACAAGTGTACTGCTCGGTCAGCGCAGCTAGATCCGAATGGACGCTGGGAGTGGCCACGATAGTGGCGAGTCCCCCTCTAAGAACAACCGTAGACGATGTTGCCACGGCCGTTGCCTCAACAGGTGGTGCGACAAAAGAAAAACTGCCAACACCGAACGAAGTGACCGGCATACTCAAAAGAGGCATTATCGCAATGACAGGCTCGTCCTCCTCTTGAGATATCGGAATCTCTTCGACATGCGAGCCGGCACCCGAAGATGTTTCCTCTTCAAAATCAGGCACCTCCGTGTCGCCGTTAGGACCTGACACAGAGCCAAAGGGCGCGTCTACAATGCCCTCCCCCAAGATGTCTTCCCCTGAAAAGAAGACAAAAGGAAGTTAATATCGAAATAATGTTAACTTTTCTAAAAAGAGGCGTGAAGACGATATTTACCCATGGCCAATGGCATATATGTCGCGTCTGCAGCTAATACAGCTAAATTATTTCTTAATGATGCTAAGCAAGTTGTCATACCTGGAGAAGGGGGTGCGCTAATAGACATCGGCAGGTACTCTTCCGAATCTTCGTCGAGATCCACTTAAGATTTACCAGGTGGAATCTCGCTGGGTGCACCTACAGACACGGCAGGGGTCTCTCCCGATGTTGATCCGGACAAAGATATCCTCATTCGGCTCGGCCCCGAAGGCGATCTCGTTCCACTACCTGAAGCAGTAGCAGCGACAGCAGCCTCCAACAGGAATTCTTCGGCACCACCGGCCGGAACATTAGAGGGTCCCTCTCTAAAAGGCGAGGAACCTCCAATCAAAGAATCATCCCCAACATGAGGAGATGCAGGCTCACTTCCATGTGCCTCAATACCAGGAATCCGGAGAGGACGAGTAACCGTCTTCTTCTTCCTCTTACGAGGGGAAGTCTCCTCCGGAGAAGGAGCCCTTCGCTTCCCAGAGATTACCAAAGGCCCTGCGGGCAGAGGTACTTCACCCCGCGGTACCGCCAACAGAGGCTCATCTGGATTGACGGATTCCTCACACTCGTCAGAAGAAACCGAGGGGACTTCGACTCTTCCCCCAGGCTTGGAATAGGGCACCCTAAAACTTCCATGCATATCAAAATCGCGATAGAAGGTGTTGGTTGCCACATAGAACTGGGCATACGAGTGGAGGATGCGCAGCTCCGTGGAGAGTGTAATGACCGGCATAGTAAAAATTGCTCCAGTGCAACCCATGATGATGTATCGCCAGCCTCTCGCTCCATCCATGAGTCCACCCCTGGACCTAAAGCTGGTGACGGCGTTGCCCACGTACAATTGATCATACCTAAACTGCCTGGCAAACCGACTAGGCAGGTAGGGCTCCAAGAAGCAATGGTCTTCACTTCTGTACAGTAGATGGGAAGGTCAAATGTAGACCAACCAATTAAAAGCTTCAGGAGAAAGAATGGTCTTCTCTCTACCTGAATCCTCAAGCCTAATCCTCGATTGATTGCGATGTACAGAGGGGACAGTACAGAAGAGCTTCCAGCTGTGACTAAAATTCAGCACCCGCCGACAGTCTATAACGGTGGTCACGTTCCAGGAGGAATTCTGGTAGTTCAACAATAAACTAGTCCCCGAACTACTGCCGGAGCCGGGAGACATAACCCTGGGGTTAAGAAGAATTAACCATCCCATCAGATACAGGTATGGTAATTCTACCCTGGGAAAGCTATCACGTTGAGTTTCATCGGCAAGCAGCCCGTCAGTCATGGCCCTCAGGCCAGCTTGTATGCGGCATACCATGGCAGGGAGCAAGCCCAGTCTTGCCCCGAACACCAGACGTACTGCAGGCCATAGCGTGTTGCGGTAAATGCGGTCCGCAGATGTGATGCCGGGTACCACCAGTCGGCACAGCCATATGGAGAGAAAGCCAGCCAGTTGAGCTTCCCTGGACAGAGGCCTGCGACAGCGCCTCAAATAACTATAGGCCTTAGTGCCTACAGGATACTTTTCTATCCCTTCGTCGAGGATCCGGTCCGGAGCCCCAGCGTCTACCATGAGATCGTCGACTACCTGAGAATTAATCATGCTTAGAGGATTCAAAGGCTGATCCTTGCCTCCCCGGCTTAGCAGTCCTGGACCTGTGAAAGAAGAGGTAGGACGTCCATTTATTGATGTGAGCCAAATCGGAGGGCTCACCATAAAAAGCAGTGCAAGCGAGGTAGTGGCACATCAACTCCTGGTACACTTCCACTACCCGAGGGTCTGAATCCCCCAGCTCCCGGTTCGTGAGAACATACTCCTCATATGGAGTATCCTCCATCGGTAGTCTCGAGATCTATGCCATTTCATGGACGACCAATCCCAACTCCCCCAGTGGACTGGCGAAAGTCCCGGTGAGCAAAATATAACGCTCCATCAGTGCCAGAAATAGGTTGGGGTTAAGAGGTAACCCAACACTAGTGGCACTCACAGCTGCAAACAGACCAATGCTCCCCAACTCGGTCTGAAAATGCTTCAGGGCCCAATCAGCTAAGCGAGCCCATCGAAGATTTGTAGGGGTGATCTACCCACTACACCGGGGGTTCATCGTAGGGTATACTCCCCCGTGCCCCATGAAATCATTACAAAAAATCGACTGAAGGTCGTCACAGAGCCGGAAGGGCGGCTGACGAACGACCCCTGGTCAGCTCCTTTCAGATGAAAGATCTTCCCCGGCCTGCCGTGAAGATCGGGAGTCAGCGTCCACGATATCCTCCTGGGATGTGTAGCATGGAAGAAAGCCGAGATGGGATAGTCTCTCGGCATCTTGGGCAGATACAAAACCAAGCTCCCGGCAGGGAAAACCCAGAGCTCTTTCTTGGGCTTCGTCTGGGACTGCTTGTCAAACATGTCCCTGAAGAGGAAAGCCGGTTTTATGTATTGGTCCCCGTCTATGTACGTCAGGGGCTCTCCGTTGATCATGTTCAGCAGCGTTCGCTCGCCCTGAGCCGATATTAAAATTTCCCTTCCTTCGGGATATTGGGGCCCGGAGATAGAAAATGTCACGTGTGACAGATCCTCCAGATAGTTGGAGTGCAGCATCCCGACGGCAGAACCCATCACATCGGCTAGCGGAGACGCATGCAAGTTAACTGCAAGAGTGCAAGAAAAACACATCAGTTCCTACAACTAGACATTACAGATCTTGCAGCATACGCCAAAAATCAACAGTCTGTGCTTTACGCCAAGACTGTAAAAACATGATTAGTACGCTGGAATCCATTTCCTAAAGCGTAAAGTTCAAGGCTGGCAGTATACGCAAAGTTTCGACAATCTGTGTTTTACGCCAGACTGCTAAAATTTGAGTTATTACACCGACTAGCATAACACTCAAATTTATAGTATACGCCAAGTTTCGACAGTCAAAGCTTTTACGCCCGACTGCGAAAATATAGAATTTTTACGCTGACACATTAGAAATATGGGCATAAAAGATGAAACGTCTCTGTGCATCATCTTCCTCAAAGAGGTTATCAACACAGAAGATGACCTAGAGCGGTCACGGACAACGTGTGCGAAGGATTTTTTAGTCGTTCTTTTTGTCCCAAAAGCTCTACCTTTAAGGCCGGGTGCACTGCTCGTCGGCAGGATACTTCGCTCAAAATGAAGTTCGCCTTGCCCGACCGAAGACACTCTCGCTTGAGCAGAAGAACGAGAAGAAGAATCAACCTTCTTTCCCTTAGAGGAGGAGAGTTGTTTCGAGGCTATTACTGGAAACTTTGAAGGCTCGGAGAAGAAACGAAGAAGAACTCGAACAGTCGAAGGCTTTCTTTCACAGAAGACGGATGAAAAGTTTTTCTCTCAGAAACTTGGGGTATATATAGAGTTCGGATGGACTCCTCAAAACCCGAACCAAATCTCCTAATTAATATTTGGTTATGATTGGGTACTACATCAGCCTATTACTCAGGGAAGGCGGACAGTCAGCGAATTCGAAAAGTTTTCGCGCAAAGCAGATTCGTGGTTTTTACGCTAAGGAGCTTTCTACGCTCGACGGCTACAGATCTACGGTTTTATGCTCACAGGCTAAAAGTCTTTGGTTTTATGCCCGAATGCCTTTGTGCTCGGTAGCTTTTACGCTCGAGAGGCTACAAACCTACGACTTCACGCTCAGCAGCTACAAATCTATGATCTCACGCTCGGTGGCTTTTTACGCTCAGAGGCAACAGATCCACAACTTCACGCTCGAAAGATTTCCTTTTCACAGGCCACAAATCTACAGTTCTGCGCCAAGGAGATTTCTACGCTCGACAGCTACAAATCTACGGTTTTACGTTCAAAGGCTACAAGTCTATGGTTTTACGCCCGGATGCTCTCATACTCGGTAGCTTTTATGCTCGAGAGGCTATAAACCTACGACTTCACGCTCAGGAACTACAAGTCTATGATTTCATGCTCGGTGGCTTTTACGCTCGATAGGCTACGAACTTATGATTTTATGCTATGACTTTTCGCACATCCGAAAGATACGCAGGCCAGAGTACGCGTATATCTGAACGATTCTCAAGGCGGTCAATTGTAAGAGTTCACACAGAAGATACTCCTTCTTGACCTCAAAATATCCCAAGTACCCGAAGCATACAGAGTTCAACATTGAAAATCACTCTTCTTTATGGGTCAATTCGAAGTTCATCCAGACTCCAGTCTGAATATTTCATCTACAAATCAAGATGGCGACTCAGTTTGACAGCCATTTCTCGCCCTGTTCCAAGGGATATTTTGAGAAATCATTCTTGAGAATGAAGTCTGAACGAGAATTCTGTTTATCAGAAGTAACAGTTTAGAGTTCTACGCGGTTCCTCATTCCTAACAAGCAGGACAGTTCGAACACTCGAATGCTAAGCGGCTTTCTATGAATCCCTAATTATGCATAAAAGACAGGACGGGACATAGCACTCTTTCTAACAGAGTCAGCATAAAGTTACCAGACGTGTCGAAGCTACACATATTCAGACTTCACAGCAAAGTATATGGCGAAACAATCATATGCACAGAAGAAGACAATTTTATTAAGATTAAAATCATGATTACATATGAGGGAAATCCAGTCTACAAGGGTTTTTCTTCATTTTCATGATTACATATGAGGGAAATCCTGTCTACAAAGGACTTCCTCATTGTCGTCTGAAGATCGTGCCCAGAATCTGTTCTGCCAGGTTCTCGTATGGGCGAAATTCTTCATCCATCTTCTCCAGCAGTCAGTCGGTTCCCGCAAACCGACTGACATATTGTCAACGGCGGGAGGATACAAAACTGGGCCTAGACCCATCCTCCAATACAAAAAAGCAGGGTAAATCTGCTTTCCTACATCCAACGCCGTGACAGACTGAGTTGAGATATTTCACCCAACTCAATCCTGGACAGAGCTAGTCTATCTGCTCTCGTCCACGGAGGTATCAGGAGAAGATACAGCTTGCAAGCTGTGTGGTCTAATACGACCCTTCCTTTCTCCGAAAGAACCGCCATACAAAGTTGCTGATTATCCCGAGCAAAGGAGGCTATGATATCCTTCTATGATCCATCGTTGTAGAGGACATTTGCTCGAAGACGCCATCTTTTTCGACTCCCTACAAGCTGGAAGAACATGGTCTTCTTCTTCCTCAAATCGAACCGACGAACTCCGGCGATCATCTCTGAGTGGTGAAGGAAATATGGAAAGAACAGGTAAACTCCTCAGCCTTTTAATAGGCAAAAGAGATCACACCGATCCCCAATAAACTCTGCCATAAAGTCAGCCTTGAAAGAACGTGTCAGACTTGACCGTTTCAGGCTCCATTCAGAAGCGTTTCAAATTACGAGGAACGTCTCATGCTTCATTCAAAGCGTTTCAAATTACGAAGAATTTAAAAGCTTTGAAGGGGGTCTTGTAGAAGCATAAAAAATACGCTGGATAGCTATACGCAGCATATTGGTGCAGAGCAGCATAAACAGAGGACTTCAGAGCCATCGACGTTCAAACAAAGCTTTTTTGCTGAGCACAGCGTAAAATATAAACTCAAGGACCATCCGCGTAATGCAGTATGTCCAGGCTGCTTCAGCATAAACAGGGTGCTTCATCGCCTTTATGGCAAAAAACTCATCCGTTTTCAATACAGCATTGAAGTGTACGAGGAATGCTTCGTATTCTTCGAAATAAACCTGTCAGATCATGCAATGAACCTGACTTCTAGACTCCTGACAAAGAGTACTGCACGACTACCCAGGCGACGGGTATAATGATGGCATGGTACTGCAATACAGGATGTCATTTACTGCCATTTCCTTGGCGTAAACCACTTTTACACATACAAAGGAATACGCTGCCTAGTTTTACACAGGCAAATGTGAGCTGTTTACCCTCCGCAGAAGACAAACAGCCTGCCACGTCAAAAGCTGCACTTCGTACAGGGCTCGAGGCACGTCTCTGTATTTAATGCGCAGAGCGGTGACAGGTTCTCAAGGCACGTCTCTGCATTTAAAGCGCCGAATACTGACAGATTCCCGAGGCACGTCTTTGCATTTGATGCACAGAAAGGTGGCAGACCTTCAAAACATGCCTCTGCATTTAATGCGCAGGATAATAGCGGATCTCCGCATTTAATGCAGGAGATTTGATTAAATGTCACCGAACCGTCGTTTAGTGACATCCCCTTTGCGTAAACTACTCTTGCGCATACAAGGAAATACGCTGCCTAGTTTTACACGGGCAGACGTAAGCTTCTTACGCTCCACAGAAGACAAACAGACTGCCACGTCAGCAGTTACTCTTCGTAAAGGATTTGAGGCGCATATCTGCATTTAATGCGCAGAATGATGGCAAATCTTAAAGACAAGCATCTGCATTTAATGTGCGGGATGGGGGCAGATCTCTGCATTTAATGCAAGAGATTTGATTATATCTCCAAGAGCCGTAATTTTGGCTAAGACGTCCACATCATCTCGGCTTCTACGCTCACTCGGCTTCTACGCCCACTCGGCTTCTATGCCTACTTACTCGGCTTCTATGCCCACTCGGCTTCTATGCCTATTTGGCTTCTACGCCATGGTGACAGTTATTGGCTTCTATGCCCACCTCTTTTACACAAAGGATAACTACCTACATGGCTTCTACACCGTGATCTTCGTAGCAGTTATACGCGTTGTCCCTTAGTTGGACACGTGTCATATGCTCTTTCAAAAGGTCATCTATACGCAGGCAATGGTTATTGTAACCGTCGTGTAAAAGGGTGCTGTACTTTCCACTACTCGGTTTGTACACCGACTAAATAGTCACTGTCACTAAAACTCTATAAATAGAGACCTCTAGCAACAGAGGTCGAAGGTCGAAAAATAGAGTATAGGGTCGAAAAATAGAGTATAAGGTCGACAAAAAAAGGAGAAATTGGGAGAGAAAATGGTCGAGAGAGAGAAGAATCCAGAGCTCAGGCAAAGAGTAGTGATCGACGACTTTGGCATCGAGCATACACTCTCTTTAGCAACCTTCGTAGCTGCTTACTGTCTTCTACGGCACTTCTTCATCATCGTGTGGTCCAAGGGACAAAATGATCGACTGCAGATCAGACTCCTATAGCAATATTTACCCAGATTAAAAAATTGTACTCGACATCCTCGTATAGGATTAATTGTACTGCTTGTTTGTAAACATAAAGAGCGGGTTTTCGTATAAAGCTCGTTTCCATATATTTTTGTTTATTTTATCAGACAACAACGTGTTTGTTAAGCCAGTCTCATTTGCGCCTTAGCGAGGGACATATTGCTTAACGTGGAGTACGTTTCAATTGATCTTGACTAACGGTCTAAGGCAGAGGCAAACCTATACAAGTTATTATGCTTGTTCATTTGGATATTCACTTGCACTAGTATCGAGATCAGCATATCGCGAGTCTGGATTGTGCACATATTCGAAGTGCACCTCTAGCATGAGCACGCCAACCAACTTAGCGATAGCGAAGTCTTAGCACTTGAGTTTCATATTTTCTTGAGTCTTGGATCGTGCACAAGTTTAAGGCGTCCCTTAAATATATGCATTAAATCAAACTCAGAGATAGTGAAATCGGACAAGCTACTTGCAAAAATCTTAAGGGTTTGCACAGGTCGGCACAAAGGCCTTAGCATCACGATTTATACAAGCAATCCCATCATTCTAATGCGCTTTTTGAAAGTATTTAGACTCATTGTTAAAATATTCTGTTTGGGACATTGAGAGAGAGCGTGCACATAACCCATGAACTAGCTTTCGAAACTATGAAAATCGAAACAAAGTCCAAAGGCGTACAAGCCAGGCTCTGATACCAATCTGTCATGCCCCGATCTCCCGCAAGCAAATCGACCGTCCCCGATAGGCGAGAATCACTACGCCAGCGCTCCCGCGGGACGATCGCTTCGGCCCATCTAGGCGTGATGCCGCACGAGCGTGAGCTGCACCCGTATAAGGCCGTGGTTCGTTGGCTGGCAGTAAGAAATCTAAACCACAGAGTCGCACAGATTGTTCGAGTGCAGCAGAATTATAAACTCACAGGCGATTTGATGACAAGTTCACTGAGTCGACAATAGCGGAAGCATTGAATAACACAAGTTGAAGTAAAACAACTCTTTATTGATATTGTGCAATATTACAGGCAGCGTATAGCCGAGATTACAAGTCGCTCAAGCCTCTCTCTCTCTCGAACAGTAAAGGTGTGCCAAGTGGCTACATTTGTGGAATGATACAGGCGATGTTCTAACATTATGTCTTGTAAATGTGCTTCAGTTCCAGACGCAGCGCTCCAAGGCTCCTGAGTGAACTCCACGCCTTAGCACGCACGAAGGGGTCATCCGCACCGAACGAGGTTCTCCCGCACCCTGCAAATAACCTGGTGGATTATCAGTACACGAATGCACTGGTGGGGAGGCTACTCGTCCGCTCGACAAATCCAAACACATAATAAAGATTTAGTGCACCAACTATTATGTTGTCTTTCTAGTTGCCTTAAAATCAGTTTTATGGCAAAGATTGAATAGCCTAATTCGTGTGGCAGTGCGTCGTACGATATAAGAGAAAACACGGCGAGACTTACCAACTTACCATTTATTCTTCCTTGTCCAAGGCAAACCAAGTTAATTTAAGCACGAGCATTTATAAACATTCAGGGCAATAACATATGCAAATACAAGTGTTTGGATACGAGATTCATATCGTTTAGCTGATTCAGATTTTTCTTTGATGCGATGCAATAACTAGCACATGGATAGCCGCTAAGCGAGGATAACTTATCTATATGAATGTCTGTTGCTGGCATAGCCATAAAGGACGAGTTATAGTCTTGAACAAGGATAGTATGCAACGAAAGCACGTGAGGCACTATACGCCATCCCGTCCGCACGTGAGACTATCGTAAAGTTCCATCCAGATCAGATCAGCCCCGGTGCCCCAGAAACTGTCCGTGGAACCTAATGACCTTGTTTCCAAGTTATCCGCGACATGCAGGTCAGGGTCTTTCTAAATCCATAACTTGATATGATAATCAATGATTCTTGTTCTGAACTGAGTGTTTGCTCTACGAGCTGTGATTCTTTATTTACGTGACATAATTCTCGTTCAGATATAACTGGATGTGATTATCATTCAAATGTAAACTTTACATGGATTCTTGAACGATGAATAACTTGCCTTGATGCATTCCCCTAGTGCGGGGTCTGCCTTAGCGACCCAATGATCCCGGTTACTTGCAGGTTCAATTGTACAGAAGAGCTATTTGATAGTCTCCTGGCTGACTCAATGCATGAATAATACACGATAGTGTTACTTGCTTGTGGCATAATTTCGTGTGGCAAACACATTGAGGCAAGGCAACAGTAAGAACTTAAATAATCGCATTGACTCGGGCCCGAAGGTAAGCAGAGGAGTGAAACCGTAAAGGACTTTCCGAGCTACACGATCTAGGGTAGCATGCGATGCTCTGAATATAAGCAATATTTTAATTCCATGTTCTACACAAGCAATACAAGTTGGGATTATTTCCTTAGCTATGTGCGTTGTATTCTTATTAGCATGCAGAGGATGATTCACCTAGCGACTAGCATGTATCATTCCATATTTTAAGTGTGCTGGCTAAGCAAAGACAAGTTCACCGTAGCCACCCACCTTAGCGATAATTTGCCTCGGTTGAGCGATACGTCGAGCGAGCCTCTGAAAACCTAAACCGAACTCCTGTAGGGCCAAGTCTGGATATCCTTTGCCTCAAACGAGTATTCTCGCCTGAGCAAAGCGGGTCAGGATATTGTACTTTTGTCGTTTGAATCGGCAGTCCGCTTGAGCGAAATTGGGTATTACATATTTTGGATAAACATCGTAGCATGAGTCCATCGTATGGACGGTGATACAAAATTTTAGTGGTTGTATCATAAAAAATTTGAGGGAGCACCTCCTAACAGAAATGGCTTCCTTCGGATCATCTGAAAGAATTTCATAGAGTCTATAAACGAGAATTACTAGTCCTTAATATCAATCTCCGCAGCGTATTTTTGACAGATATGCAAGTTATTCTTGGCACAAAATAACTCTTGACCAATCACTGTAACCGATTATTGAGTCTTGAATGCAATAGCTAAGGAAGCTGCTAGCCCAACAAGAAAAGCATATGCTTCAATATTCTGCAATCGAGGTACATGCTCGATGAAGAATCCTGATAAAGTTGAGACTATATCAATAGTAGCCTATAGTATGGGATGAGGTCTTCATAGTGAACCTCATATTCTCCTTGGATTTGGCAAACTATCAGCTTAGGATTACCGTAAGCTTCTAGATAGTCTACCCCCAGTTGTTTAGCTAATTGGAGTCCGATGATTAAGGCATTATATTCTAACATATTATTGGAACATTGTTCCATGAGGGAATAAGCTAAACAACTTATCAGAAGAGACCAATATTATCCCCTCCTGCCACGATATTGCCTTTGGGTTCCGTTCTTGAAGCACCATCGAAGAATATTTGCCAAATTGACTCTTTTGATGTTGTGTCTGACTTCAATACTTCATCTAAAATATCGTCATAAAGTTCTGATATTTCTGACACCGGATGAGCTGCCAGAAAATTGGCCAATGCTTGGACCTTGACTGCATTCTACGAAACGAACACCATGTCATATAGAGAAAGCATCATTGCCTATGTAGCTAGGTGGGAGTTCAGTGCTCCTAGTTTAGTCATGAGTACTCTGAAGGAATTGACCCAGGATTTGATATGGATTGTTTGTCCTGTCACATAGTGTTGCATCTTCTGAATAACAAATATCAACGCCAGACACTCTTTTCTCTATAGGATTATACCTGTGTTCTGCACCAACCATCATTCAACTGAGATAGTAGATGTCTTATTTATGGTCTGCGTCATTCTTCTTATCCAACAATGCACCAAGGGAATAATCCCTTGCACAGACATAGAGTAAGAAAGATTTTCCTATAAATGGATCCACCAATACTAGAGTGAGATACTTCTTGATGTCATCAAATACGCACTAACATTCTTCAGTCCAACTGAAAGTGACTCCTTTCTTCATTAGCTGAGTGAATGGTTGGCATCGTCCAAAGAGATTGGATATAAATCTTCTAAGGTATGTCAATCTTTCTTGGAGTCCACAAAGTTCTTTAAGATTCTTCGGGGAACACATATCAAGGATAGCCTTTATTTTTTCAAGGTCTAGATGAATACCCTTTGAAGTTATAATGAATCCAAAAAACTTGTCGCTGGAGACTCCTAGAAAAGACTTAGTTGTATTCGCCTTAAGTTAGTGTGTACACATCAGTTCGAACACCATTATTAAGTCTTGGAGTTGATCGCCCTTAAGACAGCTCTTGAATACTATATCATTAACATATGACTCCATTGTTTTGTGCAAATATTTGTAAAATATTTTGTTTATATCTCGCTGATATGTCACACATGTATTTTTTAAACCAAAGGGCATCACCGTATAGCAGTATACACCCAACGGTGTTCATAATGATGTGTGCATCTCATCTTCCGAAAATATCTTGATCTAGTTGTAGCCTGAGAACCCATCCATGAAGGACATTCTCTCAAAGCCACAAGTATTATTGATCATTGTGTTAGTGATTGAAAGTGGGAACTCGTCTTTTGGACAGGCTGCATTCAGATCATGGTAGTCTATCCAGACTCAGATCTTTTAATTTTTCTTTACCACGGTAACAACTTTGGCGACCCAATCGGAGTGTTATTCTTCATGAATGAAGCCGCTTGCTATCATCTTATTAAGTTCTGCTTCAATTATCCATGTCATCTGGATGAAACTGTCACTGCTTGTCACCCTAACATTTTTATTTAAGGGTAGTTTGGTAATTGACATAGGTATTTTAAATTTTAGGATTGATTGTATTTAAATATTGTGCATGCATGATTAATTATTTATTGTATTATTTATTGATTGTTAGTTATAGATTTATTTTAGACTTGTGTAGTGGACCTAAACATTTATTAGTTGCATGAACCCAATATTTTAGATTGGTTTAGATTGAGCCCATGAATTGGGCGCATGGATTAGGAGGTTGTATTAATTAGTGAAACCATTAGACTAGAACCTTCCCTCCCTAATTAATTTCTTCATGAGAGGCCCCAAGGGGTAAATAGGACATTTCACATTGCTTGGGGAAGGGGGCATTTGGTCGGCCATAAAGGGAGGAGAGAGAGTGTGTCTCTTATTTCAATTTCCAATTCCATTAGATCTAGTTTTTCCCTCTTTCAATTTTCCTTCATTCCCTCATCAATTCTCCACAAATTTCTTCACAAATTCCTTCCCTATTCTTTAATTGAGGCTACTACAACAAGGATCTACAAGAAGAAAGCAAGAAATAATAAAGAGGAGGCCAAGATCTACAAAGAGGAGCTACATTCAATATTTATATATTTTTATTGGGAATTCATCTCCCAATGGGTACGATCAGTTGCATGTGGGCAATGCCGTCACCAGCTTCAGGTCCAGGGGCGGACTCATTGATGGAGCCAGAGGATGGCGGTATTTTATCATGGGTTGCACGGGAGCCATCTTTATCGTGCCGGTTGTTACAACCTCCACGGAGTTGCTCATCCTCCATTCTTACGCCGAGTTCTACGTGGCGATCAACACCTTCCATCGCGATTTTGACATGCGTGGAAGCTTTAGGGTGCCTTCTCCCAAGCCTGGGGGAAGAGTCGAAGTCCCCTCGGTTTCTTCTGACGAGGGTGAGGAGTTCGACACTCCGGATGAGCCTCTGGTGTCGGTGCCGAGGTGTGAAGTGCCTCTACCTGCGGGGGCTTTGGTAGTCCCTGGGAAGCGAAGGGCACATATTTCCAAGGAGGCTTCTCTTCGTAAGAGGAGGAAGGAGACGGTTGCTCGTCCTCTCCGTGTTCTTGGTGTTGAGGCTCCTGGGAGTGAGCCTGCATCTCCCCATGTCAAGGATGATTCTTTGGTTGGAGGTTCCTCGCCTTTTAGAGAAGGACCTTCTATAGTTCCGGCTGGCGGCGCCGGAGAGTCTTCGCTGAAGGCTGTTGTCGTCGCTACTGCTCCCGGTAGTGACCGAGGTCGCCTGCGTGGCCAAGGCAAATGGGGGAATCTTTCCCTAGACCGGCAATGGATGAAACTCCTGCCACGCCTGTGCGCATGCCTTGCGAGATTCCAGCTGACGAACCTCGACTGCGTCTTGGTGAAGGCTTGGTAGGGCACCTGGCGATGTCGGTTGGCCCACCTCCTTCTCCAGGTATGACAGTTCGTATTGCGTCATTAAGGCGTGATTTAGCTACATCGGCTGCAGATACGACATATATACCTTTGGCTACGGGTAAATATCATCTTTTATGTCTCCTCTTTAAAAAGATTATCATCATACTGATATCAACTTTCTTGTCCTCTTTTCAGGGGACGGCGCCCACGGAGAGCATAGTGTTGAAGCGCCTTCGGGCTCTGCTTCGGCTCATGGCGATGCGGAGGCACCCGACTTCGAGGAGGAAGTATCTTCGGGGGTCAGCTCGCCGGGAGCGGTTTCGTCATCTCGAGAGGAGGACGAACCCGTTATCGTAACCTCGCCTCTCGCGAGTATGCCGATGACTTCGACCGTCGTCGTCGCACCACCCGTCGAGGCGGCGGCTGTGGCCACCTCGTCTGTAATCATTTCTGGAGGGGGACTCGCCAATATCGCGGCCACTCTTGGCGTTCAATCGGATCTAGTTGCGCTGACCGAGCAACATACCAGCCTCTTTTACACCGGTTTGAAAACGATGATATCAATGGTGTTGGCGAAGAATCTAGACTTCGAGCGTCTGAAGAAGACTTCTCAGTTTTCGATCGGGGCTGTCAGGGAGTTCGGCGATTCCGGGGTAGCTGACGCCCTGGAGGCGATGGTTAATGGTTTAGAGCAACCTATTAACGAATACTTGCAGCTGACTCGGGGCAGCCTTGACGATGAGGTCCAGGCCAGATACGACCTCATGAATGCGCGACTTACTAAACAGCTGGAGAGCCTAGACAACTCCATCGAGACACACAAGCTGGAGGTGGATGAAAGAAAAGCTGTCGTGGAGGAGGCTCTTGCTCTTCAGACGAAGTGCCAATCCGAGCATGAAGGGAACGTAGCGAGGGCCCGCAAGCTGAAGGAAAAACTCGCTCTGGCAGAGGAGTGGGCTTCTCGGTCGTTGGCAGGTCTAGATGTAGCGACTGGTCGACTGAGCACAGCACGACGGGATCTGGAGTGTGCAGAAGCTGCCAGTGCTGGCTCTTTTCGGGCAAGGGCCGAGCTGTCCTTTACGAGCAACCCCGAAGCACGGCTTGAGCGGGCTCGCGCTGATGTCTTGGTTTCCAGGAATGAGAGGATAGCTGCACTGGCGCGGCTGATTCGCGATCTGACCGCTCCCCCATCATGATGTATCCTTTCTTCTTTTTGCTTCCCCAGATGTAATTCTGCTCTCTTTTGGGAATGAATAAAAGCGACTCTTTTCTGACTTTTGTGGACCCATTATTTCGGAATGTAAATGACAGTTTTTTAGGCGAGAGTGATATCAGAGGTAGTATGGACATGATAGACTCTCGATAAACTTTTAGCAGGATGTATCTATTCAGAGGTCATACGGACATGATAGAATATGACCCAACTAGTTTTGTTTTGGAAGTAGTTTTGTCAGAATTGAGATTCTCGCTATATTCTACTTGAGCAGAGAAGATTAAGCATAGTACCTTTTCAGGAATTTACCGTTGATAGGAGCCATTAACAGGTCTCCATTAGGCTGGGCTAACCTGTAGGCGCCGTTCGAGAACGTTGTCTCGATCACATAAGGGCCTTCCCACTTGGGCTGGAATTTGCCTTTACTCCTGTGAGTAAGAATCATCGGCCTTCTTACGGCTAAGACTAGCTCGCTGACTTTGAATACCCTTTCCTTTACTTTATGATTGAAAGCTCTGGAAATGCGTGCTTGGTAGAGCACGATGCGTTGTTGAGCTTGGAGGCGTTTCTCGTCTAATCCTTCTAGCTCTTGAAGCCTTAACCGGTCATTCTTTTTTTGAGTCAGCTCATTAGTCACGGCTATACTGAGTGACGGGATCTGGATTTCAATGGGGAGAACTGCTTCGCTTCCGTAGACCAGTGAAAATAGGGTACAACCTGTCGGTGTTCGTACCGTTGTGCGGTATGCCCAGAGACATTCGCCCAGCTTCTCATTCCAATCTCTCTTGTTTGAAGAGACGAACTTCTTCAAGAGTTTGATAATGGTTTTGTTGAAAGCTTCCGCCAAACCATTAGCGGCTGGATAATATGCCGTAGAGGCAATATTGTGTATCCGATTTTTATCGCAAAATCGATGAAACGCTTGGCTGATGAACGAGGCCCATTGTCATGGATTATCCTTCGGGGAATCCCAAAGCGATAAATGACGTGATGCTTGATGAAGCTGATCACATTAGACGCCTTTACCTCAGCGAGAGGGATCGCCTCTGCCCATTTGGAGAAGTAATCCGTAATGGCGAGTATAAACCGGTGACCTCTGGAAGAAGACGGGTGAATAGGACCAATGATATCCATACCCCATGCTTCGAAAGGCCATGATGCAACCGTAGGATGTAGATATTCAGACGGTTGATGTATGAAGTCTGCATGAACCTGACAGGCTTTGCATTGTCTTGCATAATTGATCGCGTCTGTGATCATAGTGGGCCAGTAATAGCCTATTCTCCTGATACGATCCTGTAGCTTAGGACCGGGCTGATGTGCTCCGCATACGCCATCGTGAGCTTCCCGGATAATCTGCTGTGCTTCGTCATCAGATAGACATCTCAATAGCAGTCCGTTGTAGGTCCGGCGATATAGGCATTGCGAAGATGCATCGAAGTAGAAGCGTAATGATCGTCTTTTGACGGATACTGCTTCTTTGGGGTCCTTCGGCAAGATTCCGTATGCCACGAAATCTATGAAGGGACTTCTCCAGTCTCTTCTAGGGGGATCTATGTTCACAGCTTAGCTGCGTTCTATGTGAAAGTTGTTCTTCACGCAGAATAAATCTCTGTTAAGAAGGATTACCGAATCCTGCCTTCTTATAGGAGTGGCTAAATCTGCAGCTAGACTGGCTAGGGCATCAGCCTCCAGATTCTGAGATCGAGGTACATGCTCTAGGAAGAACCCTTTGAATGTCATGTCTATCTCGACCGTAGCTCGGTGATAGGGGGTGAGGTCTGGATTCCGGACTTCATATATTCCCCTGACTTGATTGACGATAAGCAGAGAATCACCGAAAGCCTCCAGGGACTCGACCCCCAGCTCTTTGGCAACTTGGAGCCCGATTAGCAGAGCGTTGTACTCTGCCACATTGTTGGAGCGTGGTTCGCTCAGAGAATATGCTCGGTAGATGACGAGTTTATCAGGAGTGACCAGGACGATTCCTACCCCTGAAACCACGTTTCCCTTGGGACCAGCCCTGGAGGCGCCGTCGAAGAACAGTTGCCATGCGTCGCTTTCCATTGCGGAATTACATTCTGCAACTTCATCGGGAATGTCCTCGTATAATTTGGAGGCCTCCGGGATCGGATGAGCGGCTAGGAAGTCGGCCAGCGCTTGGCCTTTGATGGACTTCTACAGAACGTATACCATGTCATATGGTATTAACAGCATCGTCCAAGTCGCGAGTCGGGAACTAAGAGCACTTGGCTTGCTCATTAGTACTTGAAGAGGGTTGATCCTGGAGATGATATGAATAGTCTGGCCGGTGACATAGTGTCGCGTCTTCTGGATTGCGAACATCAGAGCCAAGCATTCCTTCTCCACTAGGTTGTACCGGTGTTCGGCTCCGACCATCATCCTGCTGAGGTAGTAGATAGCCTGTTCATGACCCCTATCATTCTTCTGTGCGAGAAGAGCTCCTAGCGAATGATCCATCGCTCTAACATACAGCATGAATGGTCTTCCCATGATGGGAGGCACCAGAACTGGCGGACCGGTGAGGTAGCGCTTGATATCTTCGAACGCTTGCTGACAGGTTTCGTCCCATAAGAAGGACACTCATTTCTTCATGAGATAAGAAAAGGGCTGACATCTCCCTGAGAGGTTGGATATGAATCTCCGGATATAGGCCAGACGTCCTTGAAATCCCTGGAGTTCCCTCAGATTACGGGGCGGTCGCATTTCTACGATGGCCTGTACTTTGTCAGGGTCTACTTGGATGCCTTTGGCGGTAATGAAAAATCCCAGGAACTTGCCACTAGATACACCCAGAAAGGACTTCGTAGGGTTCATTTTGAGTTGATGTTGGCACATTAACTCAAATACCGTCCTCAAGTCTTGAATGTGATCATCTTTGAGGCGGCTCTTGATGGCTATGTCGTCTACGTAACATTCTACCGTTTTGCGTAAATGCTCACGGAATATGTTACTCATAGCCCTTTGGTATGTTGCCCCGGCGTTCTTCAATCCCAAGGGCATGACCGTATAGCAATATACCCCCAACGGCGTCCGGAAGGAAGTGTGCTTTTCGTCCTCAGGGTGCATCTTGATCTGATTGTATCCTGAGAATCCGTCCATGAAAGACATGCGTTCAAAATCGCAGGTGTTGTCGATCATGATGTCCGTGATGGGACGAGGGAACTCATCCTTGGGGCAGGCTGCATTCAGATCTCGATAATCGATGTAGATACGTATTTTCTCACTTTTCTTCATGACTGGGACAACGTTGGCGACCCAGTCGGGATGTTGTTCTTCCCGGATGAAACTGCAGGCTATCAACTTCTTGACTTCAGCTTCGATGGCGTCCATCATATCCGGATGAAACCGGCGTTGGTGCTGCTTTACAGGCTTTGCATCGGGCAATATATTGAGTTTGTGAGTAGCCACTCTTGGGTCAAGGCCTGGCATGTCCTCATAATCCCATGCGAAGACGTCGATGTATTCTTTTATCAGCTTGAGAACTTCTTCCCTTTCAGCTAGGGAAAGATTGTTACTGATAAATATCGGTTTTGGCGAAAGTTCACCTCCAACATCAACTTGGGTAACTTCGTCTTTGGTAGGAGGTTCTCTTTGCTCGAAGCGGAATTCCCACTGCGTATCCATTTGTTGGGCCTAAGAGTCATCCTCAAACGGCTCAGAATCCTGCTCATCTGCTTCAAAGGGATCTGTCACTACCATATTCACTGATAATGTCTGTTTGAGAGCGTCAGGTGAGTCAGAGGGCGACGAGCCATTCTGAGGAGAGAAAACGGTATCCTCGTCCGATTTAGAGGAGGTGGCATACCCTAACCCGAAATGAGTTCGTTGATAGTGAGGGTTGCCGCGCGGCGGCGTTCGTCTGCCTCTTTCGTAGTTGAGGCCTGGCTTCCGCTTCAAGTCGTAGCCCATGTTTTGCATGATCCTCAGCGCTTGCGGGCTGTATCGGTGAACTTACATTTCCCAGTATCGTCATCGAAAGGATCTTCCTGGACAGTCGGTTGATTGCATATGCGGCCGAAGAATATTGGATGCTGACTACTGCAGGTAGGCGGGACAATGAAGATAGAATCCTCATGTGGTCCATATGTCGTGACGACGTTGGATGATGGCGCGACTTCCCAGGTATACGGACGGTAGGAGTTCATAACTTCCAAGAATTCTTGTGCTATGGTTTCTACCTCGTCACGGGGAGCGGATTCCTGTTTTGGAATGTGAGCGCCAATATACTAGAAAAGAGGATGTTTATTATCATCTGGAACTCCTTTCCTGGTTGTATTTACATCAGTCGGCTGCCTGTTGCGCCGAAGGTTGATGACCAAAGGTGGAGGCTTCTGGTTCAAAGTGATCACTAGAGGATCACTCCCTTTTCCTGACCTGGTCTTGTTCAGGTGAATAGCCATAGGCTCCATGGCTTTTGGACGAGTGGTTCGTCCTTTCACTCTGATTGACAGCGGTAGTGTCGCAGGGGGTTTTTCTGGCTCCCGGTGGGATTCCTTCTCCGCCTTGCTCGACACTTCTTCCGTGTGGTCTTGAGAATACAATACGGCATCGGAATAGTAGGATTATACTCCTTTAAACGGGTTTAGGTCAGCAACCTCCGTTTGTACTGTCCCTTGGGAGTCTACATATTTCAGACATTAATGTAGAGTTGAAGGAACGATGTTGTGGTCGTGGATCCACGGTCTTCCCAGCAAAATATTGTAGGATACCTCTGAATCGATGACGTAACATGTGGCCACCGATTTGAGGTTGCCAATCTGGATCCTCAGGCGAATTTTCCCCAACGGCTTACTTCTTCCGGCGTTGAAACACACGATTATAGTGGAGGTGTAAGCCAATTCGCTGGTAGGAATCCTCAGCGGTCTGAGCAGACTGTGAGGGATGATGCTGATTGACGACCCCGGATCTATGTGAATCCGATCGACCTCCATGGAATCGACGTACCCGGTGTAATAGAGGGGTCTGTCATGCCTGTTATATTTTAACAGCATGTCGTCTTGAGTGAAAGTGATATTTGGGACCACTTCTATTATACTATGGCATTGAGGACACGCCACCGGTTCCTCGTCGGGGGACTTGAGCTGGGTCAAGCATGCCTCCGCCTGCATCAGTGCTTCACTCAGGGCTAGCCGAGTGTCAGGGGAGAGCCTGAGTAGCTCGAAGATGGACAGCCTGGCTGGCGTATTAGCCAGTTGGGCCAGGATGTCGAAGTTGTACGGCTTCTCTAAACCTTTGCTTGGAATGTTTTTCACATGTTTATCAAAGCGCACTTCTCTTTGCTTCCCCTTGTCCGCCGGATTTGGTTTTAAAGGACCAGCATCTGGTACGACAGGACCTGGCCCTGAAGGTTTGGCAGCTAAAATGTCCGCCGGTGCATCTTCCTGACTTGCTCCGTAGTCGTTGAGGTAGGCTCTCCCTGAACGGGTCGCAGCCAATGCCTCGTCTTCGTCTGATGCCGAAGAAGTTGCGACCATATGGCATGGTTTGCATTTGGAGCTCTTTCTAGACGTAGCTTTAGCAGCTTCGAGCTCTGACACCAAATCTGGATGCACCCACATAATCTCGCCCTGCCGGGTGGTTAGTGGTACCAGGTCATGATTTTGACCCCTGGCTGGAGGGAGATGGACGATTTTCATCGTGGTCCGGGAAATGGGTGTGACACCGTCCGAGACTTCATGGGAAGGCAGACTGCCAAACCGTAGAGAGATCATGTTGACCGTGACCGTCTTCTCGGTGTTGTGCAGAGTGATGGCTTTAGCATCGATTAACCCTTGGATCTTCCTTTTCAGTACGTAACACGCCTTTGTTGGGTGGTGTACGTATCTGTGGAAGATGCAGTATTTGGGGTCGTCAGTACTGCCGACTTCTTGGGGCCGCCTTAGCTCCGGAAGGGTGATCTTGCCACTCTTGACGAGACAGTCGAATATACTTGGGATATCATCGTCGTCGAAAGAGTAGACTTCGACGGGCCTGGAAGTCCCGGGTCTTGCTTGTGCGGTTGTCGCAGTCTTTTGCCTGGCCGTATTGATTGCCAGAGCTTCTTTTCCTTTGGAGCTGCGAGGATGGTCGCTGCTGGGAGATGACCTCTTGCCTCTGTCAGAGGCGGAGATCATGATGCCATTGTCGCGCGCCTTGCGACTGTTGTCTTCGGCGGCTACGGCCAAGATGATGAACGAGGGCCAATCATAGAACTGATATGGTCCTGTAAACACCGAGACTATGGGAAGGAGGTTCTTCCTGCAAATGTCTACCAACGCGGAGTCTGGAACTCCTGGGGGAATCTGTAAGGTGGCCTGACGAGAAAGTTCGATGAAGGCACGAACTTCCTCTTTCTCCCTCTGCTTGACTTCGATGAGAGAGGACATAGACATGTCCATTCCTCCTTCGTAGAATCGCGTGAAGAATAAGGCTTTGAAGTCCTCGAAGGAAGTAATGTAGTTGTCCGCCAAGCTACGGTACCACTGATAGGCTACTCCTGAGAGGCAACCTTTGAATACCCGCGTGAGGAGAGCGTCGTTCCCTTGTAGCAACACCGTCATCATACTGAAATAGTTCATGTACTGACTTGGTGATGTTTTTCCCTCGAACAGAGCCATAGTCTGAGGTTTGTACCTCGGAGGGAAAGGGACCTCTTCCCAGATAGCGGGATAAGGCTAGTTGATTCCCAGTTTCTTGAGCTGATCTTTGTGCTTCAAGGCGACAAACTGGGCTTTCAACTCCCGTACTGCCTGCATCAGATTTTCAGTTGGAAGCGGGACTACGGTGTAGTGCGGAGTTGGTTGCATCGTGACTCCCACGGGAGGTAATATTTTCTCCGAGTGAGGAAGCGGGGGAACTGCTGACTCTTGATCTAGGGCAGGCTCTTGGCTTGGGTTGGATGGTGGTAAGTCCATCCCCACACGTATCTGATTCGGCGGGATCGATGTTTGAGCCATGGCAATTGCGTGCTAAGTTAGCATCATCTGGTGCATGTTCTCCATTATGGATTGTATTTGTTTCAGAGATGTCTCCAGCGTAGTGATGCGTTGTTCCGCGTTCCCTGACGGCGAAGCTTCCTCGCGTTCTTCTTCAACGGCATAAGCTCCCGTTTCCCTGGGCCTCATTGAAGGATTAGTATAGGTCGCTGCAGAAGTCGACTCTATACTCTCCGCATCTGATCTGGGAGACTGGCGACCCCCAGCGTCTGAATCAGATGAGTACGACGCTGGTTGCTGTGACCTTGCACGGGTGTTTTGGAATACCCCAGCTTCAGCGTTCCTGAGGAGGTCATTGAATCTCCTTCTGCTCGGAGGCCTAGAGGGATGACGTCTTAAGCTTGACCCTCCTCTAGGTGCGTGTGAGGCCATGTTCACGGATGCATGCGCGGGCTCTTCTTCCTGAAAAGACAGGGAGTAGCTCAATCGGTCAAAAACCGACCGTTTTGCCTTAGGACAGCAGCAGTCAATCACAATCTTATGACTATTACAACAGTGCTCGCCAGGAAGCGTAATAGACATGTTGGAAGGTCCCCTCTCCCTACGCTTTTGGATTAGATATTTGCGCAGGTCAGGAGAAGTTACAGAAGAAAAAGATGACGGCTTGTTCCTTTTGTTCCCATTGGTGGGCGTGCGGAAGGTCTTCCTTGTGCCACCCGTATACAACAGATTGGCCATCCGGGTGGCGGATAACCCCCTGGGAGGGTGTCTTTCCGCAACCTGAGCTTGTTTTACGCCGAGGAATTTTGCCTGGCGTAACTTGGAGATTTGCTCAGACTGGCGTAAAGCTGGAGAGGTCCTCAGTCGGCCATCGGCTTCTCGCATAATCCGGAGGGTAAGCAGATTATTCCCTTGCTGGCGTAAAGGCCGAGAAGTTGAGTACTCTGTCGCTTGATTTCCCTTGCGGAGATCACAGCGCTCATCTGGTTCACCGTAGAGGTCAGATGTTGTCTTGCGCACGGAGCATGCTTTGTACTTTCGATTTGGCACTGAGGCACCATCAGAAGTTTTGTTTGTACCGCGCGGAGCGGGAGACTGATTTCTACGCGTAGAGCGTAGTGGATGCTTCTGGGTTAGCGCTGAGGCTTTGCCTGAAGTTTCGTCTGTACCGCGTGTAGCAGGAGACTGGTTTCTACGCCTAGAGCGCAGTGGATATTTCTGGGCTAGCGCTGAGGCTTTGCCCGAAGTTTCGTCTGTACCGCGCGTAGCGGGAGACTGAATTTTACGTGCGGGGCACGGAGGGAGCAATGCTTCAACCTCATTGGTCAGAGAGATCGGAGAGTCCACAGGAATGGTAGAGGATGTCTTGGGCATCCGGACCTTGCGTAGCTTCCTTTTGTCTTGGACGGAGAGAGGGTGAGAGCTACCCCCGGTTCGAAGCATGTCTTCGTAGGCAGACTAGTCGAACTGGACGACCAGTGTCTTCTTCACAGTTCCTACAGATACCGCATCGTGTTGAGCAATTACTTCCTCATCAGAAGAGAAAGACGTCCCCAGCAGAGTCGCCATCTTGTTTGTGGTATTAAACGAAAGAATGAAAGTGTATTTCAAGACGGGGTTTATACAAAACCCGCTTTCTTTGGTTTACAAACAAACTTGTACAATTTGATCCTACACGAGGATGTGGGAGTACAATTTATTTAATCTGGGTAAATATTGCTATAGGTGTCTGATCTGCAGTCGATCACTTTAGCCCTTGGACCACACGATGATGAAGAAGTGCCGTAGAAGGCAGGAAGCAGCTTCGAAGGTTGCGAAAGAGGGTGGATGCACGATGCCAAAGTCGTCGATCCCTACTCTTCGCCTGAGCTCCGGTTTCTTCTCTCTCTCTCTCTCTCCCTCTCTCTCTCTCTTGACCTCCGGTTCGATCTTTCTTGGAAGTTCGACCTTGTCCGATCTTCAAGTTTAAAGTTTTTCGACCTATTTCTCTGTTGATAGAGGTCTCTATTTATAGAGTTTTGGTGACAGTGACCACTCCGTCGGTGTAGAAACCAAGGAGTGGACAGTACAGCACCTTTTTACACAACGGTTAAAATAACCAATGCCTGCGTATAGATGATCCTTTGAATGAGCATGTGACGCGGGTCCAACTAAGGGACAAAACGCGTATAATCGCTACGAAGATCACGGCATAGAAGCCACGTAGGTAGGTATCCCTCGTGTAGAAGAGGTGGGCGTAGAAGCCAATGTTTGTCACCCTCGCGTAGAAGCCAAGTAGGCATAGAAGCCGAAATAGGCGTAGAAGCCAAGTAGGCATAGAAGCCGAGTAGGCGTAGAAGCCGAATGGTCGTAGAGGCCGAGTGGGCGTTGAAGCCGAATGGTCGTAGAGGCCGAGTGAGCAAAGATCCTGAATGGGCGTAGAAGCCGCTGCGTACCGTGCCAGAGTGCTGATGTGGACGTCTTTAGCCGGAATTACGGCTTTTGAAGATATAATGAAATCTCTTGCAGAGATTTGCCACCATCCTGTGCATTAAATGCGGAGGCGTGTTTTGAAGGTCTGGAGCCCTTCTGTGCATCCGTCGCAAAGACGTGCCTCGAGAGAAACTGTCACCGTTCTGTTCGATTTAGACGTAGAGACGTACCTCGAGCCCCGTACGAAGTGCAGCTTTTTGACGTGGCAGGCGGTTTGTCTACTGCGGAGCGTAAACAGCTCATGTCTGCCTGTGTAAAACAAGGCAGCGTATCCCCTTGTACGCGAAAGAGCAGTTCACGCTGAGGGGATGTCAGTAAACGACGGTTCGGTGATATTTAATCAAATCCTCTGCATTAAATGCAGAGATCCGCCATCATACTGTGGGGCGCGTCCCGGGTGGTCTGCCATCGTTTTCAGCCGTCGTCTGGGTAGCCGTGCAGCACTTTTTGTCAGGAGTCAGAGGTCAGGTTCACTGCATGACTTGACAGGTTCATTTCGGGGAAGACGAAGCGTTCCTCGTACGCTTTAACGCTGCTTTGAAAGCGAATGAGTTTTACGCCATGGAGGCGATGAAGAACCCTGTCTACGCTGAAGCGGCTTGGGCGTACCGCTTTACACGGATGGTCCTTTAAGCTTATACTTCACGCTGTGTTTAGCGGAGAAAGCTCTGTTTGCACGCTTGAGGGCTCTGAAGGCCTCTGTTTACGCTGCTCTGCATCCATATGCTGCGTAGATCTTCCTAGCGTATTTTTCATGCTTCTACACTAGGTTGAAGTTTAGTTCAGCCTACCATCCGTGGATAAATGGACAATCAGAGCATACAATTTAAACTTTAGAGGATATGCTTTGAGCTTGTACAATTGACTTTGGTGGATCTTGGGAGGATCACTTACATTATTAGAATTCTCCTACAACAACAGCTTCCAGGTGAGCATTGAGATGGCACCTTTCAAGGCTTTGTATGGTAGGATATACAGATCACCGTTAGCTTGGGATGACATTAGCGAGAGGCAGATGCTTGGTCCCTAGATGATTGCTCAATCGGTCGGAGTGATCAGGCAGATCAGTGAGCATCTCAGAGTGGCTCAGGATTGCCAGCGTTATTGGGAAGATCGGCACTGTTGTCATCTTGACTTCTCTGTCGACGACTATATATTTCTGAGAATTTTTCCTACCTATGGAGTTATCAAATTTTGAGTACGGAGAAAGCTTAGTCCTAGATATATAGGCCTATTCGATATTCTCGAGCGAGTTGGAGACGTATCTTATCGTCTAGTTCTTCTACCATCGCTTCATGAGGTACTTGACGTCTTTGATGTATCTTAGTTGTGCCAGTATATTTCAGACTCGAGTCATATCCTAGATTATTTTAAGTTGGTCGTTGGTACCGACCTATCGTATGAGGATATGTTTGTATCTATTTTGGACCAAAGGGAGAAGGTTCTCAAAAATTGGACTATTAGATTAGTTTGTGTTGCTTGGGGACATCACTCACTGGGCAAGTCGACGTGGGAGCGCGAGGACAATATGCATACTCGTTATCTATTTCTCTTCGACTTGGAAGGTATACTTATTCGTATACCCGTGTCTTATCTTAGTTTGTGTATGTGATTGATTGTTAGCTTATCTGCTATTTTTGTTATTGTTTCTTTTCTGATTTCTTATTGTTTTCCAGGAAATTTTATGCCCACATGAGTTTTCTACGTGTTTTTTGTTTTGTTCTTGCTTTCTTGGATTTTCTTATTAGTTGATTTTGAATCCTTATGGAAATTTCGAGGACAAAATTTTTCTAAGGAGGGGAGAGTTGTTGTCACGACCCGCACCCAGGTATTTGGGAACGAATGTGTGGTTACGCCCAGTCTACGCCACATAATCGATGGTAGAACGTTGTTTGGGTCATTTCTAACTATCTAACATCTCAACAAAATAATATGGTACATGTCAATCATCTCAACTCCAAACGGAGGAGCAATATGGTATCTCACATGAATAACTAATCTCAATCACAAAACAAACTAAGGAAGAATAATGCACGAATGGAATAGAGAAGGAAAGAATAAGATACAATCCAAAATCTAAAATAATATATAAGATGTGAATCTCAACAAATAATAGTCTAGTACAATCCTACACAATAAACTAGAGCTCCTCGGGCTCTGCAACTAAGTCCTCCTGGTCTACAGGAGTATCCTCTAAAGGTACACCATCCTGCGGCCCGTAGAATGTGAGACACTGCTCTATAAGCCAGTCATCTAGAAAAATATATCCAGTCAGGATTGGAGCGAAATACATACCTCTGAAAATAGTTTCAATAGCATAATCGAGCATATAAACAGATAATAGAAATGAAATACAAGATCACTAAACATATGAATGAATGAACAAGATATACATGTAATGTACGAGAATATAGATCAACAATATGAATAACTGCAATATGAGGAAATAACTGTAATCTAAACTAATGTGCCTCAGAATACAAGTTTATTATGTGATCGGGTTGGGTGAACATGATCAGGTAAGATGATTACAAGTGAGGTATGTAACCAGAATATACACGATGTAACAATGAAGATTTGATCACATAATCAACTTCTAC
The DNA here is from genome assembly GCA_036927795.1 of Iris macrosiphon. Classification (NCBI taxonomy): domain Eukaryota; kingdom Viridiplantae; phylum Streptophyta; class Magnoliopsida; order Asparagales; family Iridaceae; genus Iris; species Iris macrosiphon. The sequence continues at coordinate 85,825,771 of JAYESA010000015.1, read as the reverse complement.
TCTCCCACCCCCAACTAATACCGATAAATCCAATCACGATATGCTACAAACACAAAATATAACCACTGAACATGAGCAGTGGGTGTACACGAATATCATAACCACCGAACATGAGCGGTGGGTATACACGAAAAAGTACACTGAACACGAGCAGTGTGTGAACACAAAATGTAATCAATACCCAATATACACGATGAGATATAATGTACATGAGTACCCGCTGAACACGGTAGAGGATAATATCTCATGACGGGATCCATATAGTACCAGTCCGTAAAATCACTGTGTCAAAATCAAGTATACAATTCTAGAACATACATATATACAATATTATGAATTAAAAACTATCAAAGAAATGTACTCGCCTGAAGTCCTGAGCAAGGTGTGTCTCCTGATGCCCAAGTTGGTGTCATATAGACCTATATATGGTACGTTGCATCAATACAATGTTCAAGAATGAAAATAAGTTAAGTTGATGCAATTCTAGGTCAATAAGCCATTTCTAGGTCAAACCAATAAAATCTAGGTTGCAAGAGTCTAACACTAAGTCGATACACTATGAAACTATGCTATACAAAATAAACTATAATACTATGAAACACTCAAAAAGTCGTATCCTAAGATACGCAAGTTCATTTATATGAAAATAGTGTTTTAGATACATATTCAAGTCAAACATATAATATATATATATATATATATATATATATATATATATATATATATATATATATATATATATATATATATATATATATATATATATATTAAAACAAGGAATTTAGGATAACTTGGCCTTGGACCAATGTGTATCACACCTATCTCGATACCCAAACTCAATACCTTGGGTATCGGCCCAAAACCTTGGTATCCCAAGGTAACCCAAAACACTATGAGTATGGCTAAATAATACCCAAAATACTATGCTAACAGAAATAACTAACTACTATAATGTATCTAACTACTAACATAAAAACTACACTACATATATACATAACTAACTACTATACAATAACAACTAATACAAATATATATATATATATATATATATATATATATATATATATATATATATATATATATATATATATATATATATATGTAGCTAACTATTTACTAGCATACTAACATATATATATATGTAGCTAACTATTTACTAGCATACTAACATATATACATAATACATATAGCTAGATATAACTAACTTAACATAAACAAGTATATATATATAATCACTAACTACTAACAATACCAAGCTAAACCAAAACTTCAACTAGCTAATTATATTAACTATTAACTAACTCTTACTAATTAGCTACTAACTAACTGATAAATAACTAACTAAACCAATACCTTATAAACCCAAAACCTCAAAACTGAAACTGAAACCCACTGAAACCTAGCTGACACACTAAAGCTGGACTGGATACTCTGAAACCTAGTGAACACAGTGCTCCGGCTCCCTGCCGAGTGATACTGCTACACCTGCACAGTGGACTGCATACTGCTGTGCATATCCTGATGTACGAGCTCCCTTATCTGCTGAATACAGTAGCTCCCCGAGCCCCTTCCATGATGGGTTGCACAGTTGGCTGTGCAACCTCTTCCCGAGTTGTTGTGTGAACTGAAGACTGCATATTGGCTCATACATTGTGATACTGAACCCGGACTGTGCAGTGAATGTTTCACTGCTGTGTAGTGTGCATAGTTGCTCGATGCTGAGCCTCCCTGAGCTTGCTGATACCAATTGCTGCAGTGGGACTGCCTGTATCCCGAGCTGCTGGTTACCTGTTCCTCTCCTCTAGTTGAATTTTCTTTAGTTGACTGTGCAAGAGCTGCACCTCTTGCACAGCTTTACATCTATGAGTGAACTCTCCCTCATCACTGACACACACTCACAGCAACACCACTCACACACAAGCACAAACACAACACAAACAACCCTCTGTGAATAACACTCTACACACACACACACACACACACACACACACACACACATATATATATATATATATATATATATATATATATATATATATATATATATATATATATATATATATATATATATATATATATATATATATATATATATATATATCAATATCTATATATACCAATCTCTAAATATATGAATATATATACCCTTCACTACTATATATGTATGTACAAACACAACTACCTATAGCTAGATATATATATACCTACACTCTCACACACATAAACACAAACACATATATACATATACATATAGATCTATATATAGCTATATACACTATCATGTACACACTCATATATATATATATATATATATATATATATATATATATATATATATATATATATATATATATATATATACTACATAAATATCATATATATATAAATATGCATGTACGTATAGAATTTAAGGCAAAACATCAAACACGTGGAGTGCACCGCACCCGTATCACACTAATTCTATGATACGCTTGTGATACGGCTCCAACACATAACCAAACGCATCTCGGAGGACACGAACAAGTCTAATACACTAAATATGAACAATATGTATAGTAATTAAATTAACTGCGTGTCTGTGTCACAATGTGATATACACAAGGCCCCATATCGGAGGAAAACTCCCCAAAATTAATTTATTTTGTCAAATTGACGAGATACGGCCTACACGTACCCAATTATGGATACGACACTAGTCACAAACAAGCAATTATGTGTCATTTAGATCTATTGGACCCAATGACAACCACTACATGTGCCAATCTCGGAATTCTCCCAAAATTGACACCAAAATGCACATAACTTCCACCGTAGGTCTCCGATGAACCTAAAACCAATTTCTATGGGTAGCCTATGCATGTGATTTAGTTTCTCATGGTTAAATCTCAGATCTAGAGTCTATTAGAAGGGGGGAAACTGAAATATACCTATTGGGAGATGGATTCCTAATGAAAAGTCCCAAAATGCAAAGTAGCTCCTCTCCTTGTAGATCTTGGCCTCCTCCTCCTTGCTCCTTCCTTCCTTCTTGTAGATCCTTGATATAAAACCCTCAATAAAGAATTAGAGAAGGAAATTGTGAAGAATTGGTAGAGAATTAATGAGGGAATGAAGGAATTTGAAAGAGGTAAGAACGTAGATCTAAAGGAATTGGGAATTGAAATAAAATGAGCACACTCTCTCCTCACTCTAGGCCCGGCCATATACACCCTCTCCATACAAAGTGAAATGTCTCAATTACCCCACGGGACCTCTCATAAAGAAATTAATTAGGGAGGGAAGGTTCTAGTCTAATAGTTTCATTAATTAATCCAACCTCCTAATCCATGGGCCTAATTCATGGGCTCTAACTAAACCAATCTAAAATGTTGGTTCATGCATCTAATAAAATAAGTTAGGTCCACTACACAAGTCTAAAATAAGTCTACAACTAACGACAATAATTAATACAATAATTAATAAATCATGTATGCACAATATTTAAATATAAATAATTCTAAAATTAAAATACCCATGTCAATTACCAAATTACCCTTGAGTAAAAATGTGAAGGTAACAATACTACCCACCTTCGAAAAATTTTGTCCCCGAAATTAAGGAAGAAACTAACTACCAAAAGCAAACAATACAAGAAAGAATTATACCTCACGGCTCGAACAGATATGGATATCGCTCGCGCATCTCGGTCTCTCGCTCCCAGGTACTCTCTCCTGGTGAGTGATGCCTCCACGCGACGCGCACCAAAGAAATCATCTGGTTCATCAACACCTTCTCTCTCTGATCCAGAATCTCCACTGGCTGCTCTGGATAACTAAGAGTAGGGCCCACCTCTATCTCCGAGTGATCCAACAGAAGACTGGGATCTACCATGTACCATCTCAGCTACGACACGTGAAACACATTGTGCACTTCCTCCAATGCAGGTGGTAAATCTAGTTTGTATGCAACTGCACCGACCCTCTCAAGAATACTGAAAGGTCCGATGAATCGCGGACTAAGCTTCCTGCCTCCACTGAAATTAATCGTGCCACGTATCGGGGAAATACTCAAGAAAACCAGACCGCCAACCAAGCACGAAACACAACCTTAGCACTCTAACAAAACAAACAATCAAACACAAGCAAAACAAAACTAAAGCTATACCTCAAACTTCAAAGGTCTCCGGTGGCTATCGGCCCAATGTCGCTGCATGTCCTGCGCCACTCGAAGTCTGTCCCTGATAAGTTTTACCTTCTTTGTTGCATCCACTACCATCTCTAGTTCCAATAAAGCTCTGTCACCAACATCATCCCAGGATAACAGAGTGTGGCACTGTAAACACCCTGATTTTTGAGAATATTTTAATAAAAAATTTCCTAATTTTTCGGTAATTTTTCGGAATTAAAACTAAGGAATTTTGGTGATTAAAGGATTTTTAAATAATATTAATTAATATTAAAATATTATGGAAATAATATTTTATGGTGTAAAATGGAAAACCGGACATAGGGTAATTTTTTATGAATGTATTGGACTCCGAAAACATTTTTAAAGCCCTAAAAACCAACGTAGAACTAAACCGATTTAAACCCTGACTGAACCGGTTTATTTTAAATAAACCAAACCAAACCGCAGTGAACCGAACCGGACCAACCCATCCTTAACGGGTCGGGTCGGGTCGGGTCGGGTCGGATCCATGAAACCCGACCGAACCCAAAACCCGACCGAACCCTAATCCTCTGCCGGATTTACTATTCACCGTCTATTTAAGCCTCTCGACTTCCGTGCCCAGCCGCGCCGCAACCCTAATTATCATGTCCACAGTGCCGCAACCCAAATTATCATCTCCACAGTGCCGCCGCCTTTCTCCGGACTCATCACCGCAGCAGCTCTCCGTCGACTTCACCCACTCGCCTGAACCCTAGACGACCCCGCCGACTTCTCATTCTTCTTCCACCCATCCCCCGACCAGCCGTCGATCACCTTCCTCCCCGACTCCGACCTCCAGCCATCTCCCTCCCCTCTCGACCACCGCCCGCAGCCGCTCGACCCCTCGCCTCGCCGACCTATCACCGTCCCTCTGCCTCGAGCACAGCCAGCCCCATCACCATCCCCACCATCTCCACCACCCGCAACAACTCCGGCGACAGCAGCCCCGACCCACGCTCCTCTCCGCACAGCCGCTCGACGCCGCCGACCAGCACCCGGAAGCCCTAGGCCGCGTCGACTCCCGCCGGCGAGTCCCCCACTGTCTCCGGACACAGACTCGAGCAGTACCGAACACGGACACAGCAGGATCCGACAGCAGAACCCTAACCAGGACACGATCCAGCATTCAGGACACGAGAATTCCGATTTCACGGAGCCCTGTTCAGGTAACCCATTCTCTCTCCTCGTTATTCCGTTTTTCGTTCCGTCAGTTGCTTCGCGTAGACTGTATAACCCTCTCTATGCCCGTGCAACTCGCTCGGTGCGTCGCGTCCTGTGATGATCGCAAACCGCGATCCAAAAACAGGAAAACCAACGCCTTGTTTTACCCCGAAACTGAGTGCGCCCCGCCAAACGGGACGACTTGGTCGCATGCGGTCTTTACCAAAATGTGCACAAAGTTGATACGGATGCGCGGGATTTCGCAGAAGTTGATTTGGATGTGCATGCACACCGCAATCAACACGTATTCGCCGATAACGTCCCGTATCCGTCTGTTCTGGAACACATTGTAACTTTGTGTACACACGTCGGATCAAGACGAAACTTGCGCCATCGGACTCGTAGCAATATGCTGGTCCTGTGACCCAAGTTTGGTTCAATTCTGAGAACATTGACAAAATCGCGTATCGTGGGCCCCACCGGCTCCACTTGACGGGCGATTTTGTGATCGGCTCATCGGAATCTAATTCTGGAAGTTTCGTTGGGTTCGTATCATCGTTCCTGACTTGTTGACACTAAGTTTGACAAATTTAGAGACCTTTGATCCTGACACATTTTTCGGTGCAAAGTGGGCCACAAGTGGACCCCGCTTTGACCCAGAAATGTCATTTTTGCCCTTGTGTCCAAATTAGACTTAAGGACAGGAATTTCTAGCTATTTGATATTTTCTGAGACTGTTGGTGATGTTTATTTCTGCATTTGGAGGAGTACCTGCAGGATCCACTGATACAGGGACGACTGTTGGTATTCAAACCCCAGACAAGTGTACCTTGCCAAATTTGCAGTCTTGTTACATATTTTCCTTAATTCATTTATATTGCTGTGCATGCTTAACCTAGGACCGTGTGACTTACTTAGCGTCCGATTATTAATCGGGTGCCAATACCGTACGCGATGTTGTGTATGTCATCTAGAGATGGACATTCGTGACCCCTTTACATTCTCGTACTTGTCTTATCAAGTACATTATACCTAGGACACTTGACACTATTCATGAGACAGGATCTTTCTGAGATATTTATGGTGATTCTGTATAGGATGCAGGATTTGACATTGACATTATATTCCTAGATACTCTATGACTGACTACATTAGCTATGATCGTGCGTGACATGTACATGAGACGTTATGGACATGAGACGTGTGGTTACATTGGGTGGGGAGAGACACACAGGCTACAGGCTGATCATACATATATATCCCCTATTATTGTGAGGTACAAGACTCTAAAACCCGAGCTTGGCCCATTACTTATTATCACTGCTACCGGCTCCCCGACACAGAGCTTGTAGTGGTTTCAGCCTGAGTTCTAGTGCTGCTCTCATCTTGCATATCACTTAGCTAGTTATTTAGTGTTCCCCTATTATTTCATTTATTGCTGGAGAGACACACAGGCTACAGGTTGACTATATTATGCCGGCGTCTCAGTCTCTTGCTGAGCTAAACCACCACATGATACCACTGCTACCGGCTCCCCAACACAAAGCTTGTTGTTGTTTCAGCCTGAGTACTAGTGATGCTCTCTCTTGCATTTCACACAGATGGTTACATATTTTGCCTATATTTATTCATTTATTCTCTGCACTGCATTTATTTTGGCTTGTATTATTTTGCACCTTGCTATGTCCCCTGAGGACCTGGATCCGGATTATGTCCCCAGGGTTTGCAGACGAGATCTATCCCGAGGTATACGGGACCGCAGCAGGAGCTGATACAGGAGCTGTACCGACACCCGAGGACGAGGTGTTAGCTGAAGACTTTTCCTGAGCATCTATGTTTCATGCTCAGTATTTATTTTATTCAGTCATTTATATTTTGGTCTGTTGAACCATTGTATCAGATTTTTATCGAGTTGTTCCCCGAAGTACTTTGTTGAGACTAGTTGATGATTTATATTTCTTATAGCTGTGGATCATATTTTATCTTGTGTGGATGAGATTAGTTGTGCCATGTTGTCGTAGACCTTATTTACAGCTTAAGTGTGCTCTGATGGATCCATTAAATTGGGTTTGTCCATCAGTGTGTGCTGCTGGCCATTGCCACGTGTCTAGTCCCTCGGTATTTTAGGACTGGGGCGTGACATGGTTTTTGTGGTAGCCCATGCAGGTCTACGACTAAATCGTTCGGTTTCAACTTAGGGACCGAACAAGCCTGTCCTAAGGATCGGATAAGTTATAGGATCTCATCCATTATTTGAACTATTTTTGAACTCTATATCGAACTCGAACTAATTACTTAATCTGCATCCTGCAACATTCCTCTGAGCGTTCTTATAGTTTATCTTTTGGTTGCAGAGCAATGGATCCCAGGAACGGAGATGAGAATCCCTTGGATACGCCACACGACGCTGTGGTTACTTATATAGACGGAGCGACACCAGGGAATGGAGGATAAATATCGCAGAGCAATCAAATCGGCCAGCCTAATCCAAGGTTACGACGTGATGACATCCCACCTCCGCCACAGTTCACTCCACAGATGCCAGTTTTCCCGCTAGGGCAAGCCATGGACGGGCAACAGATGTTTCAGATGATGTATGCCATGATGCAAGCCCAGCAGCAGGTTCAGCGAGAGGCTCAGCGTCACGAGGCAGAGTATTTGAGAACCAACCTAGTATCAGCAATGGAGCAGGCAAACCCACCAGCGAGGCGATCAGCGACGGGATCTATCACCGATTTTCGTCAGCTTAAGCCTCGTACCTTTTCTGGCAAAGAGGGGCCAACTGAAGTACACGAATGGCTCACGAACATACAGCACCAGTTGGAAGCAACTGAACTTCCAAGGGAGAAATGGATGACCGCAGTCAAGATGCAGTTAACTAAAAATGCACATCATTGGTGGTTATCAGAAGAGAGGAGGCTCGGACAGGACCGAGTTACTTGGGAAGAGTTCTCCAGACTCTTCCGAGAGATGTATATTCCAGCAGTTGCACGGTCGGAGCTCAGAGACAAGTTCAACCGCCTTATCCAAGGCAATATGTCAGTGGAAGAATACAACGCAGAATTTATTCGTCTAAGTCGCTTCGCCCCAACCTTGATTTCGACAGAGGAAGAGAAAGCTGAGAAATTCTTTGACGGACTGAAGTTCGAGCTCCAGAGGTTGGTTGGATCGATTGCACCTATATCATATACCGACGTCCTTGCAGCAGCACGATGCATGGAGCGCGTCACTAGAAGGGAGTCAAATCTGAAGAGGCCAATCACATCAGCACCATCCAGGACATCACATGGGGATTCTGCAAAACGAACCCAGAGGAGTATGCCAAAGAGAGCAGCACACAGGGCCATATCTCTCCCTACTTGTCACCACTGCGGCAAGGTAGGTCACATTGAGAGAGAATGCAGACGCAAGTTAGGACTATGCCTGGCTTGCGGGTCCAACCAGCATCAAACCAGAGACTGCACTGAGCGTAGAGAGGGAGCACCGAGACTAGCTTTACCTATACCACGACCAGCTTATCCAGCAGTAGGAGCACCGCAGACAGGAGTTGGAGGAGTCAGACCACCAGCCCCAGGAGGAAATCAGCAGAGACCACCACTGGCACCACAGGCAGCTCTATTTCAGCAGGCTCAGCAGCAGAGAGGCCAAGCTCAGGGACGAGGACAGGCATTCACATTGGCTGTTGAGGAGGAAGCTACTGCATGAGAGGTTATCGCAGGTACTATTTTAGTAGCTCCATTACCAGCTGTAGCTTTATTTGATTCTGGAGCATCGCATTCATTTATAGCAGCTAGCTTTGTAGACACCCATAGAGTAGCTACCGCGCCCCTTCCGAAGACAAAGAGAATTCTTACGGGAGGTGGAATTATTCCGGTTAGTGACGTCTGTAGATCATGTTCTGTAGTAGTCTGTGGAAGAGAGATGCGAGCTCAATTTCTGATCTTTTCCATGCCGGATTATGATGTTGTACTTGGTATGGACTGGTTAAGTCAGTACCATGCGACTCTTGATTGTCGACTTGGACGGGTTATATTTAGACCGCTTGGACATCCAGAATTTGAGTTTCTTCGGGGAGCTGTAGAGCAGGGAGTTTAGCCTACTCTTAGGGTACTATCTGTAGAAGGGGATACAGGTTACCCAAGAGTCATATCAGAGTTTATGGATGTATTTCCTGATGATCTTCCAGGTTTACCGCCTGATCGGGAAATAGAATTCACAATAGACTTAACTCCAGGAGCAGAGCCTATCACTTCATCAGTATATCGGCTAGCACCTAAGGAGTTAGTGGAGTTGAAGGAACAAGTTGATGATCTTTTGGAGAAGTGTTTTATTCGGCCCAGTATTTCACCTTGGGGAGCGCCCATATTATTTGTACCGAAGAAGGATGGAACAGTATGGTTGTGCATTGACTACAGGGCACTAAATGCTGTGACCATCAAGAACAGGTATCCCTTACCACGCATTGATGACATATTCGATCAATTGAGTGGTGCTAGGGTATTCTAGAATATTGACCTTAGATCCGGATATCATCAGATCAAAGTAAGGAAGGAGGATATACCGAAGACAGCCTTCAGGACCAAGTATGGACATTATGAGTTCTTGGTAATGTCGTTTGGTTTAACCAACGCGCCAGCTGTGTTCATGAGCTTGATGAACAGAGTTTTCTATCAGTACTTGGACAAATTTGTGGTTGTATTTATTGATGACATTCTAGTATATTCCAAGAGCCATGAAGAGCACGAGGAGCATCTCAGAATTATGCTAGAGACCTTGAGGCAGGAGAAGTTGTATGCCAAGCTCAGTAAGTGTGAGTTTTGTATGGATAAAGTGCCTTTATTGGGACATATCATCTCAGGAGAAGGACTTTCAGTTGATCCGCAGAAAGTTGCTGCAATAGAGACTTGGCCTACACCCACATCAGTTGCAGAAGTGAGAAGTTTTCTCGGACTTGCGGGATATTACCGAAGGTTTGTAGAAAATTTCTCAAGGATTGCAGAGCCTATGACGAAGTTGACACGTAAGGACCAGGAGTTTACATGGACAGAAGACTGCCAGAAGGCCTTTGAAGAATTGAAGAGGAGATTAACAACAGCACCTGTCTTGACTCTTCCTTCAGGGTCAGGAGGTTTTGTTGTTTACAGTGATGTGTCAGGTAGTGGACTAGGATGTGTTTTGATGCAACATGGCAAAGTTATTGCTTATGCATCGAGACAGTTGAAGGTTCATGAGAAGAACTATCCAATGCACGATCTGGAGCTAGCAGCAGTTATATTTGCACTGAAGATTTGGAGGCACTATCTTTATGGAGAGAAGGTAGACATCTTTACTGATCACAAGAGTCTGAAGTATGTATATACTCAGAAGGAGCTCAACATGAGGCAGAGACGTTGGCTTGAATTGATGGTATACTTTGATATAGATCTATAGTATCATCCGGGAAAGGCGAATGTCGTAGCAGACGCACTCAGCAGGAAGCCCACGGCTTATTTCTTGACGATGCAGCCTGAGTTATTGAAAGATCTACAGGAGCTTCAGATAGAGGTTGTTTTACCAGGACAGAGTGGCTTGCTGGCTAATCTCGAAGTTAAGTCGTCACTTGTGGAGAGGATTAAAGAGGCATTGCCCACCGATGCTAGATTCTGAAGACTTAAAGAGAGGACAGAAGCAGGCATGCAGACAGGAATTCGCATACATGAAGACGGGACATTAAGGTGTGGAAATCGCATGTATGTTCCAAATGGAGAATTGAGACAGGAGTTAATGACGGAAGCACACAGCTCCATATACTCTGTTCACCCAGGAGGAACCAAGATGTACCAAGACTTGAGGTAGTATTATTGGTGGCATGGAATGAAAAGGGAGATCGTACGATTTGTGGCTAAATGTTTAGTATGCCAGCAAGTAAAGGCCGAGCATTAGAGGACTGCAGGTATGTTACAGTTGCTTTCTATACCAGAATGGAAGTGGGAACATATTACTATGGATTTTGTCACAGGATTTCCATGAAGCCCCAGCGAAAGAGATGCAGTATGGGTTATCGTGGATCGACTCACTAAATCGGCACATTTCTTGCCGTTTAGAGTTGGATAGTCCACAGAGGTACTAGCCGACATGTATATTCGACAAATTGTAAGATTACATAGAGTGTCGGTTAGTATTGTATCGGATCGAGATTCGAGATTTACATCTCATTTCTGGCGAAGCATGCAAGAGAGTCTTGGCACCAGACTCAAATTCAGCACAGCTTACCATCCACAGACAGATGGTCAATCGGAGCGCACGATTCAGATCTTGGAGGATATGTTGCGATCGTGTATGCTAGACTTCGGAGGATCTTGGGAAGATCATTTGCACTTGGTGGAGTTCTCCTACAATAACAGTTATCAGGCCAGCATTCAGATGGCACCATTCGAGGCATTATACGGAAGGAAGTGCTGATCGCCAATATGTTGGAGTGACGTTGGTAAACGTCAAATACTGGGTCCAGAATTGGTAATGCAGACAGTGGAGAAGGTAAAACAAATTTAGAATCATCTTCGAGCAGCTCAGGACAGACAGAAGCATTGGGCTGATACACACAGACGTCCCCTAGAGTTCAAAGAAGGAGAGCACGTATTCTTGAGGATTTCACCCATTCGAGGTACTATTAGATTTGGGAGCAGAGACAAGTTGAGCCCAAGGTATATTGGGCCATTTGATATTCTATAGCGCATTAGTGAGGTGGCTTATCGTCTTACGTTACCTCCATCCTTAGAGGGATTGCATAACGTATTCCACGTCTCACAGCTGAGAAGGTACGTGACTGACCCAAGTCACGTAGTCGATCATTCAGAGATCGTAGTGGGCCCTGGCTTGAGATATGAAGAACAACCAGTTGGCATCCTCGACATTAGTGAGAAGATATTGCGAGGACAGACAACTATACTGGTTCGTGTAGCTTGAAAACATCATTCTCCTGGCGAATCAACCTGGGAACGGGAGGATAGTATGCGCCAGCGTTATCCTCACTTATTCGCGAATGCAGTTATAACCTAAGCATTCTTGTAATTTCCATAGTTCTTCCTGTAGTAGTTATTCTTTGATTGTGAGGACGCAATCCTCTTAAAGGGGGTAGATTGTAAACACCCTGATTTTTCAGAATATTTTAATAAAAAATTTCCCAATTTTTCGGTAATTTTCCGAAATTAAAACTAAGGAATTTTGGTGATTAAAGGATTTTTAAATGATGTTAATTAATATTAAAATATTATGGAAATAATATTTTATGGTGTCAAATGGAAAACCAGACAAAGGGTAATTTTTTGTGAATTTATTGGACTCCGAAAACATTTTTAAAGCCCTAAAAACCAACGTAGAACTAAACCGATTTAAACCCTGACTGAACCGGTTTATTTTAAATAAACCAAACCAAACCGCAGTGAACCGAACCGGACCAACCCATCCTTAACGGGTTGGGTCAGGTCGGATCCATGAAACCCGACCAAACCCGAAACCCGACCGAACCTTAATCCTCCGCCGGATTTACTATTCACCATTTATTTAAGCCTCTCGACTTTCGTGCCCAGTCACGCTGCAACCCTAATTATCGTCTCTACAGCGCCGTAACCCTAATTATTATCTCCATAGCGCCGCCGCCTTTCTCCGGACTCCTCACCGCCGTAGCTCTTCGTCGACTTCACCCACTCTCCTGAACCCTAGACGACCCCGCCGACTTCTCCTTCTTCTTCCACCCGTCCCCCGACCAGCCGTCGATCACCTTCCTCCCCGACTCCGACCTCCAGCCATCTCCCTCCCCGCTCGACTACTGCCCGCAGCCGCTCGACCCCTCGCCTCACCGACCTGTCACCGTCCCTCCGCCTCGAGCACAGCCAGCCCCATCACCATCCCCACCATCTCCACCACCAACAGCAACTCCGGCGACAGCAGCCCCGACCCCCGCTCCTCTCCGCACAGCCGCTCGACACCGCCGACCAGCACCCGGACGCCCTAGGCCACGTCGACTCCCGCCGGCGAGTCCCCCGCTATCTCCGGACACAGACTCGAGAAGTATCGGACACGGACACAGAAGGATCCGACAGCATAACCCTAACCAGGACATTATCCAGCATTCAGGACATGAGAATTCCGATTTCACGGAGCCCTGTTCAGGTAACCCGTTCTCTCTCCTCGTTATTTCGTTTTCCGTTCCGTCAGTTGTGTCACGTAGACTGTATAACCCTCTCGATGCCCATGCAACTCGCTCGGTGCGTCGTATCCTGTGGTGATCGCAAACCGCGATCCAAAAATAGGAAAACCAACGCCTTATTTCACACCGGAACTGAGTGCGCCCTGCCAAACGGGACGACTTGGTCGCACGCGGTCTTTACCAAAACGTGTGTGTCGTTGATACGGATGTGCGAGATTTTGCAGAAGTTGATTTGGATGTGCATGCACACCGGAATCAACGCGTATCCGCCGACAACGTCCCGTATCTGTCTGTTCTGGAACACGTTGTAACTTTGTGTACACACGTCGGATCGAGACGAAACTTGTGCCATCGGACTCGTAGCAATACGTTGGTCCTGTGACCCAAGTTTGGTTCGATTCTGAGAACGTTGACAAAATTGTGTATAATGGGCCCCACCGGCTCCACTTGACGGGCGATTTTGTGATCGGCTCATCGGAATCCAATTCTGGAAGTTCTGTTGGGTTCGTATCATCGTTCCTGACTTGTTGACACTAAGTTTCACAAATTTGGAGACCTTTGACCCTGACACATTTTTTGGTGCAAAGTGGGCCACATGTGGACCCTGCTTTGACCCGGAAATGTCATTTTTGCCCTTGTGTCCAAATTGGACTTAAGGACAGGCGTTTCTAGCTATTTGATATTTTTTGAGACTGTTGGTGATGTTTATTTCTGCATTTGGAGGAGTACCTGCAGGATCCACTGATACAGGGACGATTGTTGGTATTCAAACCCCAAGCGAGTGTACCTTGCCAAACTTTGCAGTCTTGTTACATATTTTTCTTGATTCATTTATATTGTTGTGCATGCTTAACCTAGGACCGTGTGACTTACTTAGCATCCAATTATTAATCGGGTGCCAACACCGTACGCGATGTTGTGTATGTCATCTAGAGATGGACATTCGTGACCCCTTTACATTCTTGTACTTGTCTTATCAAGTACATTATACCTAGGACACTTGATACTATTCATGAGATAGGATCTTTCTGAGATATTCATGGTGATTCTGTATAGGATGCAGGATTTGACATTGACATTATATTCCTAGATACTCTATGACTTACTACATTAGCTATGATCGTGCGTGACATGTACATGAGACGTTATGGACATGAGACGTGTGGTTACATTGGGTGGGGAGAGACACACAGGCTACAGGCTGATCATACATATATATCCCCTATTATTTTGAGGCGTAAGACTCTGAAACTCGAGCTTGGCCCATTACTCATTATCACTGCTACTGGCTCCCCGACACAGAGCTTGTAGTGGTTTCAGCCTGAGTTCTAGTACTGCTCTCATCTTGCATATCACTTAGCTGGTTATTTAGTGTTCCCCTATTATTTCATTTATTGCTGGAGAGACACACAGGCTACAGGTTGACTATATTATGCTGGCATCTCAGTCTCTTACTGAGCTAGACCACCACATGATACCACTGCTACCGGCTCCCCGACACAGAGCTTGTAGTTGTTTCAGCCTGAGTACTAATGATGCTCTCTCTTGCATTTCACACAGATGGTTACATATTTTGCCTATATTTATTCATTTATTCTCTACACTGCATTTATTTTGGCTTGTATTATTTTGTACCTTGCTATGTCCCATGAGGACCTGGATCCGGATTATGTCCCCAGGGTTTGAAGACGAGATCTATCCTGAGGTATACGGGACCGCAGCAGGAGCTGATATAGGAGCTGTACCGACACCCGAGGACGAGGTGTTAGTTGAAGAATTTTCCTGAGCATCTATGTTTCATGCTCAGTATTTATTTTATTCAGTCATTTATATATTGGTCTGTTGAACCATTGTATCAGATTTTTATCGGGTTGTTCCCCGAAGCACTTTGTTGAGACTAGTTGATGATTTACATTTCTTATATCTGTGGATCATATTTTATCTTGTGTGGATGAGATTAGTTGTGCCATATTGTCGTAGACCTTATTTACAGCTTAAGTGCGCTCTGATGGATCCATTAAATTGGGTTTGTCCATCAGTGTATGCTGCTGGCCATTGTCACGTGTCTAGTCCCTCGGTATTTTGGGACTGGGGTGTGACAGGCACCTCCATCCATACAATGCCTTGAATAGTGATATCTCAATGCTGGCTTGGTAGCTGTTGTTGTATGAAAACTCTACCAAGTGAAGGTGATCCTCCCAAGAACCTCCAAGATCCAAAACATAGGTGCATAGCATGTCCAAAGAGTCTGAATAGTCCTCTCCGACTGTCCGTCAGTCTGAGGGTGATACGCGATAATGAACTTGAGCTGTATGCCCAAGCTAGCCTGCAAACTCCTCCAGAAGTAGGACGTGAAGCGACTATACCGATCCGAGACTATGCTAGCTGGAACACCATGCAATCTGACAATCTGGCGCACATATATTTTTGTAAGCTTCTCCGTAGATGTACCCACTTTAAATAGCAGAAAATGGGCTGATTTGGTCAACCTATCCACGATGACCCAAATTGCATATTTCCTACCTGGAGAGCACGGAAGTCCTGATACAAAATCTATGGTCACATATTCCCATTTCCACTCCGGAATGGGTAAAGGCTGAAGCAATCCTCCTGGCCTCTGTCTCTCCGCCTTGACCTGCTAGCAAACTAAGCATCTGGACATGAAGCTAGCTACCTCTCGCTTTATACCATACCACCATACATGCTCTCTCATGTCTCTATACATCTTATTGGCACCTGGATGCATAGAGTACTGAGAATGATGTGCCTCCTGTAGAATCTCCTCGCGCAATGCTCCTCTCGGTATATATAATCTGGTACAGTGCCACAATGATCCATCATCTGATACGATAAAGTCTTCTGCCAGCCCCATCTGAACCTGTGCTCTGATGCTCCTCAGAGACTCATCCTCATACTGTCCAGCTCTGACCCGGTCCATCAGCTCTGACTGAACCTGAAGTCCCCACATCTTTCCTGCGACTCCAGGGACTAGTACCTCAATGCCCAAACTGTCAAGATCTGCCAATAAATGTCTGTCTCTATTCAAGCACATAACCACGGGATAACTGCTCAAAGCATCCGCGACTACGTTGGCCTTCCTTGGATGGTACTACAAAGATATGTCAAAGTCTTTCATCAGCTCCAACCATCGTCGCTGCCTCATGTTGAGGTCTTTTGTGTAAACACATACTTCAAGCTCTTATGGTCTATGAAGATCTCCACTCTCTCTCCATACAAGTAGTGTTTCCATAATTTGAGAGCAAAGATAACCGCTGCTAACTCCAAATCATGGGAAGGGTAGTTCTTCTCAAGCGGGCGTAATTGCTTGGAAGCATAGGCAATCACCTTCCCGTGCTGCTGCAACACACAACCCAAACCCTTACCTGATACATCACTATAAATGGAAAATCCTCCTGCTCCCGATGGCAATGTTAAGATTAGAGTTGTAGTCAACCTCTTCTTCAGCTCCTCAAATGCTGACTGACAATCCTCAGTCTAGACGAACTCCACGTCCTTCCTGGTTAGTCTAGTCATCGGCTTTGTAAGTCTGGAAAAGTCCTGAACAAACCTCCGATAGTAGCCTACCAATCCAAGGAAACTCCTGATCTTTGCTAATGAACTCGGGGTAGACCATGATTCAACTGCTGAAATCTTCTTCGGGTCCACCGAGATTCCATCTCCTATAATAACATGCCCGAGGAATTCAATCTTATCAAGGAAGAATTCACACTTTGATAACTTGCCATACAGCTTCTCCTTCCTGAGGGTCTCCAGAACTATCCTCAAGTATGCTCATGCTCCTCTGGGGTCTTCGAATATATCAGAATATCGTCAATAAAGACTACAACAAACTGATCTAGGTACTGATGAAACACCTTGTTCATCAGGTTTATGAACACTGTCAGGGCATTGGTCAACCCAAACGGCATCACCAAGAACTTGAACTGCCCATAACGAGTCATGAAAGTTGTCTTCGAGATGTCTTCCCTCTTCATTATCACCTGGTGGTACCCTAACCTCAAGTCTATCTTTGAGAATACCTTCACTTCGCTCAACTGGTCAAACAAATCATTAATCCGCGGCAACGGGTATTTGTTCTTGATAGTGAGGTTGTTAAGTGCCCTGTAGTCGATACATATATGTACCGACCCATCCTTCTTTGGTACAAAAAGTACTAGAGTACCCTATGGTGATGAACTGGAATGGATAAAGCCCTTGTCTTGCAACTCATCAATCTACTTCTTCAACTCTGCCAGTTCACTTTTGTTGACTCTATAGACGTGCTGAGATATTGGCTCTTCGCCTAACACTAAATCTATAGAGAATTCTACATCTCTATCCGACGGTAACCCCAGCAACTCCTCTGGAAAGACATCCAAGAACTCTGTAATCAATGGATGTGGCGGCTCCTGCTCTTCTACCAAAGCTCCACAAAAATTGCCTTCGCTCTGCTCTACTCCTCGAACGAACTCGAACTCCGTCTCTTCTGGCGTCTGAAATAAAACTCTGCCTCTACGACAATCTATATTAGCATGATTTCTACTCAACCAATCCATCCCGAGTACTATATCGTAACTCGGAAGTGGCACTACAAGTAAACATAGCTCATCTCAAGGCCTCCCAAATAAACTCTTTGGTTCTTACAAACATCACTAACCAGGATAATGCCACCCCCGGGCATGATCTTGCAAGCCTTCGCCAATAGTTTAGACTCAAGATGATGCCTCAAAGCAAAAGATACAGATACAAAGCTATGAGAAGCATCGGAATCGAACAAAACATAAGCTGGAAAAGAATCAAGATAAACTGAACCTGAGATGACATCGCCAACCGGCTCCTCCTCCTCGACAGTCAAGGAAAAAGCTCGCCCCTATTACTGCGCTCCTCTCTGCTGCTGATGTTGGGCAAACTGCTGCTGCTGTGGTGGAAGAGGTCATATTTGCTGTTGTCCCGCTGGTGGTCTAGCGGGTGCCCTCTGTGCCTATCCTCCGTCCTGAGCTGGACGAGTTGGGACTTTAGGACAAGCCCACAACTGATGATCTCCCAATCCACAGATTAAGCATTGGCCTAGCCTCATCCTGCATGCGTCTCATCTGTGTCCTTGCTTCTTACAAAAAGTGCAAGGAACTACTACCATCTGGATCTGATATATCTGCTGTGTCGACGCTCTAACTGGCCCGTGATACTGCTGCCTCTGGTGCTGGTAAGGCCTCTAGTACTGCTGCTAGAAATGAGGCCTCTTCGCTGGACCCATGTTGGTGCTAGATCCTCCTGTGTCCCTCGGCCTCTTAGAGCCAAGCTCTAAGTCATCCACCGCTTTCTGCGCTTGCTTGAGAATCTCCTTGATGGTGGCAGTAGAATCTCCGTTGGTGTGGGGTTTGACCTCCTGTTCAGGCCCTTCCTGAACTTCCTGGCTATACCTCTAGGATTCTGACCCTCTACGAAGCGACCTAGTCGGCAATACTCTGCCGCATACTCGTCCACTGACATACCTCCCTGGACGAGGTACTGGAACTGACTCTCCAAGGATGTAAGAGCCACGTCTGGGAAGAACTTCTCCTTGAAAAGCTCTTTGAAGGCAAGTGAGTCATGGTACTGCAATCTTGGGTTAGTCCAGAACCATGTCAAAGCAATGTCGAACATCATACAACCCATTGCCTCTATCTGTAACATCTCTGGAATCTGCGCCAGCCGCAGGTTCTGCTCGATGTCCTCGATCCACTCATCCGCATAAAGGATCCCCTCTGTGCCTCTGAAGTCCTTTAGGCCCATCCTCTTGAAGTCTATGATGGTACCCGGCCTCGGCTGCTGAGGAATAAACTGAGCTGGTACCGCCTGTGGCTGGACTGTAGTAGCTCTCTTAATTGCTGCAAGAGTGATCTGGTGAGCATTCTCCATGCTCTATCGCAAGACCTCTAACTGCCACTGTTGTGCCTCCATCATCTGCTAGAAAAGAACGAACATCTGCGTCTGATCAACTACAGGTGGTGGAGGTGGAAGATCCTCTGAAACTGTCTGCCCTCTCCTCGGTACCGATGGTGGAGCACCTCCGAAAGCTGCTACGGATACACCCACCTGGACCAGTGAAGCTGACCTTCTGAATGTAGGTGCTGGACCATCGTCTGAGGGTGCTGCCCTCATGGGTGATGAAGTGACTAAGTGTGCTGTCGAGGCACATGATCGCTGGGAACGCGTCTTCAGCGGCATCCTGAAGATAGATTGAAATACGGAATCAATATTGAATATGATACGGTATCATCAAAGAAGGATAGAACTTTATTCAAAGTAAAGCAATATTCAATAGATAAGGATTTGAAAAACATATTTTGGAATATTTCCTAGTTGTGATTGAGTAAACTCTCAGCCTAAATCATATTTCCTAAAGCAGGCTCGTAGCAGTACTCTAGACGAGCACAACTACGAAATCGCACTACTTATGAATCTAGACCTACATGGGCCACCAATAAAAACTTGTCATGACCTGCACCTGGATATTCGGGCATGAGTACATGGTTACGTCCAGCCTACGCCATAAAATTGACGGTAGAATATTGTCTGGGTCATTTTTAACTATCTAACATCTCAGCAATATAATATGGTACCTGTCAATCATCTCAACTCCAAACGGAGGAGCAATATGGTATCTCACAAGAATAACTAATCTTAATCACAAAACAAACTAAGGAAGAATAATGCACAAATGGAATAGCGATGGAAAGAATAAGATACAATCCATAATCTGAAATAATATACAAGTTGTAAATCCACTAAAAGAATAGTCTAATACAACCAACACAAATAAACTAGACCTCCTCGGGCTCTGCA
Source organism: Iris macrosiphon (assembly GCA_036927795.1). Lineage (NCBI taxonomy): Eukaryota > Viridiplantae > Streptophyta > Magnoliopsida > Asparagales > Iridaceae > Iris > Iris macrosiphon. Next base: position 85,805,412 of record JAYESA010000015.1, on the reverse strand, counting down.
ACTAAGTCCTCCTAGTCTATAGGAGTATCCTCTAAAGGTACGCTATCCTGCGGCCCGTAGAATATGGGACGCTACTCTATAAGCCAGTCATCTAAAAAAATATATCCAGTCAGGATTGGAGCGAAGTACATACCTCTTAAAGCAATTTCAATAGCATAATCGAGCATATAAACAGATAATAGAAATAAAATACAAGATTACTAAACATATGAATGAATGAATGAATGAATGAACAAGATATACAGGTAATATATGAGAATATATATCAACAATATAAATAACTGCAATATGATCAAATAACTGCAATCTAAACTAATGTGCCTCAGAATACAAGTTCATTATGTGATCGGGTTGGGTAAACATGATCAGTTAAGACGATTACAAGTGAGGTATGTAACCAGAACACAATGTAATAATGGGGCTTTGATCACATAATCAACTCCTACTCTCCCACCCCCAACTAATACCGATGGATCCAATCATGACACGCTACGAACACGAAATATAACCACTGAACATGAGCAGTAGGTGTACACGAATATCATAACCACCAAACACGAGCGGTGGGCGTACACAAAAAAGCACACTGAACACGAGTAGTGTGTGAACATAAAATATAATCAATATCTAATATACACGATGAGATACAATATACACGAGTACCCGCTGAACACGGTAGGGGATAACATCTCCTGACGGAATCTATATAGTACCAGTCCGTGAAATCACTGTGTCGAAATCAAGTATGCAATTCTAGAACATGCATATATACAATATTATGAATTGAAAACTATCAGAGAAATATACTGGCCTGAAGTCCTGAGCAAATTGTGTCTCTCGATGTCCAAGCTGGTGTCACACAGACCTATATATGGTACGTTGCATCAATACAAGGTTCAAGAATAGAAATAAGTTAAGTTGATGCAATTCTAGGTCAATAAGCCATTTCTATGTCAAACCAATGAAATCTAGGTTGCAAGAGTCTAACACTAAGTCACTAAGTCGATACACTATGAAACTATGCTATACAAACTAAACTATGATACTATGAAACACTCAAAAAGCCGTATCCTAAGATACGCAAGTTTATTTATATGAAAATAGTATTTTCGATATATATACAAGTCAAACATATAATATCTATATTAAAACAAGGAATTTAGGATACCTTGGCCTTGCACCAATGCGTATCACACCTATCTCGATATCCACCAATATATCAATATCTATATATACCAATCTCTAAATATATGAATATATATACCCTTCACTACTATATATGTATGTGTAAACACAACTACCTATAGTTAGATATATATACCTACACGCTCACACACATATATACATATACATGTAGATCTATATATAACTATATACACTATCATATACACACTCACATACATATATACCATTATATATATATATATATATATATATATATATATATATATATATATATATATATATATATATATATACATATAGAATTTAAGGATTTAAGGCAAAACATCAAACACGTGGAGTGCACCGCACCCGTATCACACTAATTCTATGATACGCTTGCGATACGGCTCCAACACACAACCAAACGCATCCTGAAGGACACGAAAAAGTCTAATACACTAAATATGAACAATAAATATAGTAATTAGATTAACTACGTGTCTGTGTCATAATATGATATGCACAAGGCCCCGTGTCGAAGAAAAACCCCAAAAATTAATCCGTTTCGTCAAATTGATGAGATACGGCCTACACGTACCCAATTGTGGATACGATACTAGTCACAAACAATCAATCATATTTTATTTAGATCTATTAGACTCAATGACAACCACTACATGTGCCAATCTCGGAATTCTCCCAAAATTGACACCAAAATGCACATAACTTCCATCGTAGGTCTCCGATGAACCTAAAACCAATTTCTATGGGTAGTCTATGCATGTGGATTGGTTTATCATGGTTAAATCTTAGATCTAGAGTCTATTAGTAGGGAGAAAACTAAAATATACCTATTGGGAGAAACTAAAATATACCTATTGGGAGATGGATTCCCAATAAAAAGTCCCAAAATACAAAGTAGCTCCTCTCCTTGTAGATCTTGGCCTCCTCCTCCTTGCTCCTTGCTTCCTTCTTGTAGATCCTTGATGTAAAAGCCTCAATAAAGAATTAGAGAAGAAATTTGTAAAGAATTGGTGGAGAATTGATGAGGGAATGAAGGAATTTGAAAGAGGGAAGAACGTAGATCTAAAGGACTTGGGAATTGAAATAAAATAAAATGAAATAAGCACTCTCTCTCCTCACTCTAGGGTCGGCCATATACACCCTCTCCATGAAAAGTAAAATGTCTCAATTACCCCTTGGGGCCTCTCATAAAAAAATTAATTAGGGAGAGAAGGTTCTAGTCTAATGGTTTTACTAATTAATCCAACCTCCTAATCCATGGGCCTAATTCATGGGCTCTAACTAAACCAATCTAAAATGTTAGTTCATGCATCTAATAAAATAATTTAGGTCCACTACACAAGTCTAAAATAAGTCTACAACTAACAACAATAAATAATACAACAATTAATAAATCATGCATGCACAATATTTAAATACAAATAATCCTAAAATTAAAATACGCATGTCAATTACCAAACTACCCTTGAGTGAAAATATGAGGGTGACAGTTGTGAGACTCGTCTCACAGTATATTTTATGTGGATACATATTTTTGTGCTATTTATTATATTTTATTGGATCTCGATGAAGCTCAAAAATTCTCAAAATTAAAAATTTACTACCTGACTGGTATACCGCCAGTATACTATAGTATACCGATGGCATACTGCCCGACAGATATTTGTTTTACTTTTTGAGATATTTTTGAGAATTTCTCTATAAATAGTACTTGAGTTTCATTTCTTTCTTTTCTCTTTCTCTCTCTTCTCTTCACCCTTTTTCTCTCGATCTTGGAGCTTGGTCTTGAGACTTGGAGTGTGGTTTGTGAACCCCTTCATGGTGGTGGACTAGAAGGTTTAGGCTGGGAGCTCATTTTAGGCAAGTACACTAGCGATTCTATGAACTTCTTTTACTTTCTATCATTTTTACTTTCCTGGAGCCTTGGTTGTAGCTTTTTATCTTAGACGTGCTTTACTATAATTATTTATCTCATAATTTCTAGCCTTTTGACCGTTTCAGTTTTGATTTCTGGTAGAATCTTGTTTCGTCCATTTTTGGTAACTCGGTAATGAATACGGTACTGGAGTTGTGACCGTAAGATTTAGTCCATATTATAATATGAGACTTATCGTTAGACTTGACTCCTTGTTAGACTTGGTTCTAGTGACTTTCGGGGTTTGATTTGGATTCTGGAAATCAGATTTGACTTTCGCCTAGTTTTACCTTGGAAACCCGTATACCGACGGTATACTACAGTATATCGACGGTATACCGATTTTGACCGACTTAGATTTCTAGATATTTTCTGTAAAGCTTATCGGCATACCGATGGTACACTACAGTGTACCAACGGTTTATCGATCCTTACCGACATTGTTAACCGACTTCAGGATATTTGTCTTGGCCGGCATACCGACGGTATACTACAGTATACCGACGGTATACCGATTTATGAAACTTTATTTTCCAGAACCTTTCTTGCCTACTTGGAGCGGCATACCGACGGTATACTACAATATATAACGGTATACCAATTTGTTAGAATCCATACTTGCTATATTTTTCCTATCTCTGGACCGATATACCGACGATGTACTGGACTGTACCGACGGTATACCGATTGTGCTCTTTCTTTAAGAATTTTTGGTTTTTTGTGATTTTGTTTTGATTTTTCTGACTTTTGTTTGGACACGTGATGACTTAACCTGACTAGACATGAACTTACTTGGCATCAGATGGCTTGACTTGACTTGGCTTTAATTGGTTTCACTCTGGTTTGTTCGGCTATATGTGATGACGTGATTGACTAGACTTCACTTGGCATGACTTTACATGGCTTCATCGGACATGGCCTGACTTGGTTTCACTTGGCTTCACCTGGATTGACATGGCTTCACATGGTTGTACATAGTTTTACATGGCTTCACTTGGTTTCACTTAGCTTCACCTAGATTGACATGGCTTCACATGGTTGTACATGGCTTCACCTAGATTGACATAGCTTTGTCTGGCTTCACTTGGTTTCATATGGCTTGGTTGTTGTCGTGGCTTACATGAGTTCATTTGTGTAATATATATTAAAAATTTTCTATATTACTATTAGAACTTGTTTTATTGCATCATGTCTAGGATGGATTCTACGGAATGCCACACCCGGATTCATATAAGAAAAATCTTGGGGTTAATAACTAGAGATTTACTTAGTACATGGCTAGAGATTTTGCTAGATTGCATGCAGTCCCGGTTATCCCTATGGGTATCTTGTGGAGTATCCAATGGAGTATATTGTGGAGTATCCTGAGGAGTATCTGGTGCTGGTTTGTGCATAGGGATATCCCGGACAGACTGCAGGGGCATGCGATCAGAAGGAACCCTAGTATCGCGTTGCATTATAATTATTAGTAATTAGGATTGTGATAACCCAAGTTAGTTAAACTATCAAGCCGTACTTTTATGATTTGACGTGATTGATAGATGATGGTTAGTCTAGGCTTTACATGATCACACCTTTATTTTTTGTACTTATTATTCTATTTGCTTATCAGTTCAGGATATGTCTCATTATAGGTTTACAATATTTCTTTTATTATCCTGAGATCATTTACATTCAGTCTTTACTTTCAGTGTTTGTATTGCTTGTGTTGTTGGTTTAAGTTCCTAGATTGGCTTTCTTTATGGTACTTGCTATTTGGGGTCTGACCCCGCTGGTTTTGTATGGCCAAATCCAGTAGCAGCACCGGAGGATCTTCCGTATCTTCATGAGGATGGTGACCACCAGGAGCACTGCAATGACCCATTTCGTTCAAGCGGACAGCCGATTCAAACGGCAAAAGTGCAATTACCCAACCCATTTTACTCAGCGAGAATACTCGTTTAAGGCAAAAGGATTTTCAGACTTGGCCCTTCAGGAGTTTCGGCTTAGGCTTTCAGAGGCTCGCTCGGAGTATCACTCGACCGAGGCGAATCATCGCTAAGGTGGGTGGCTACGATGAACTTGTCTTTGCTTAGCCAGCACACTTAAAATATGGACGATACGTACTAGTCGCTAGGTGAATCACCCATGTATGCTAATAAAGAATACAACGCACCTAGCTAAGGGAATAATCCCAACTTGTATTGCTTGTGTTAGAACATGAAAATAAAACTTTGCTTATATACAAACTCTCGCATGCTACCTTTGCCTTGTGCAACTAGACCCCGCTAATGCCTCGAGTAGAATGATATGTATGTACTCTTCGTAGTGCACTACTTTACTTGTTTACCCTGCACGACCCTGGATTATGTCGCTCGGTATGTCCCTTTATGGTTTTACTCATCGCTTACCCTTAGACCCGTGCCAAAAGTAATTGCTTATGTTCTAAATGAATGCAATGCTTGCCTGCTTGTATGTTAACTTGTATCCGTTGTCTCGTTTTAATGCTTGTCATATAACCTTTGTCTCGACCGTGTAACACTATCCATGTCATGCATTCATTTAGTTCTCTCCGGAAGACTATCCAATAGTCGTTCTGTGCATGTGTAAACCTAAAACTATCCGGGACCGTTAGGTCGCCAAGGCAGTCCCCGAACTAGGGGAATACATCAAGGAAAGTGGAACACTGATCAAAAATCATGTCAAGTTTTTATCTGAACGAGAATCATGTTAAGCAAATCAAGAATCACAGCTCGTGGAGAAAATGCTCGTTCAGAACAAGAATTATGGATCATCATGTCAAGTTGTGTGAATCTGGAAGACCTTAGAGACTTGCATGTCGTGGACAACTTGGAAACAAGGTACAATTCCACGGACGGTCACCGGGACACCGGGGCCGATCCGATCCAGATGGAACTTTATGTATAGTCTTCATGTGCTTGGACGGGATGGTTTATAGCACCTCATGTACTTTCATTGCATTACATCCTCGTCATTGACTAGGGTCATTTATGGCTATGCCAGCGACTCATGTTCATATTGTCACGATCCGCACCCGAATATACGGGCACGAGTACATGGTTATGCCCAGCCTATGTCGCAGAATCGGCGATAGAATGCTGTCTCAATCATTTCTAACTATCTAACATCTCAACAATATAATATGGTACCTGTCAATCATCTCAACTCCAAATGGAGGAATAATAAGGTATCTCACAAGAATAACTAATCTCAATCACAAAACAAACTAAGGAAGAATAATGCATGAATGGAATAGCGAAGGAAAGAAAGATACAATCCACAATCTGAAATAATATACAAGATGTGAATCCGCCAAATAATAGTATAATACAATCCAATACAAAATTTAACTAGACCTCCTCGGGCTCTACAACTAAGTCCTCATGGTCATTAGGAGTATCCTCTATAGGTACGCCATCCTACAGCCCGTAGAATGTGGGACACTGCTCTAAAAGCCAGTCATCTGGAAATATATATCCAGTCAGGATTGGAGCGAAGTACATACCTCTGAAAGCAGTTTCAATAGCATAATCGAGTATATAAACAAATAATAGAAATGAAATACAAGATCACTAAACATATGAATGAATGAACAAGATATATAGGTAATGTACGAGAATATAGATCAACAATATGAATATCATAATATGATGAAATAACTGCAATCTAAACTAACTAATGTGTCTCAGAATATAAGTTCATTATGTGATCGGGTTGGGTGAACATGATCAGGTAAGACGGATTACAAGTGAGGTATATAACCAGAATGTACATGATGTAACAATGGCGTTGATCACATAATCAACTCCTACTCTCCCACCCCCAACTAATATTGATGGATCCAATCACGACACACTACGAACACGAAATATAACCACTGAACACGAGCAGTGGGTGTACACGAATATCATAACCACCGAACATTAGCGGTGGGTATACACAAATAAGCATACTGAACACGAGCAGTGTGTGAACACGAAATATAATCAATACCCAATATACACGATGAGATACAATGTACACGAGTACCCGCTGAACACGGTAGGGGATAACATCTCCTGACGGGATCCATATAGCACAAGTCCATGAAATTATTGCGTCGGGATCAATGTATACAATTCTAGAACATGCATATATACAACATTATGAATTAAAAACTATCAGAGAAATGTACTCGCCTGACGTCCTAAGCAAGGTGTGTCTCTCGATGCCCAAGCCGGTCTCTCACAACCTATATATGGTATGTTGCATCAATACAAGGTTCAAGAATAAAAATAAGCTAAGTTAATGCAATTCTAAGTCAATACGCCATTTCTAGGTAAAACCAATGGAATCTAGGTTGTAAGAGTCTAATGCTAAGTCACTAAGTCGATACATTATGAAACTATGCTATACTAACTAAGTTAAGAAACAATATGGCACTTAAAGAGCCGTATCCCAAGATACGCAAGTTTCGAATATGAAAATAGGGTTTTATATAAATATACTAGTCATATATTTATAATACTAGATAAAACCAAATGAAATAGGATACATTGGCCTTGCACCAATGCGTATCGCACCTATCTCGATACCCAAACTCAAAACCTTGGGTATCGGCCCAATACCTTGGTGATACCTTGGTATCCTAAGGTAACCGAACACTAACATATAACATATACCTATATATAACTAACTACTATAATATCTAACTACTAATAATAACAACTAATACAAGCATATATATATGTGTGTGTGTGTGTGTGTGTGTGTGTGTGTGTGTGTGTGTGTGTGTGTGTGTGTGTATATATATATATATATATAACTATTAAACTAATAAGGTATATATCTATACTAACATAAAAAAAAAATATAGGTACTAGCTTTAGCTAACTTAATAGTTCAATTCACAACTAATCTAATACCCAATAAACCTTGACATAATCTAACTAGTTAACACCTAAACTCATCATTAACTCATTGAACTACTATTCAACTAAACCAACTAGTTAACTCAAGGCTAAACCCAAATACTTTATAGATACCAAACCCGAAACCGAAATCAATAATGTGCACAATGGCTAACTGATACTGAAACTGCACAGTCAAGGATACAAGAACTACTACTATGCTACTACACAGTGGGTAATTTAACTGACACTGTGCAGTGAGAACTGCACAGTAAAGGAACCCAATATGTTGTTGGTTGCTGCTCTCCTCACTAGTTGATTGTACAGCAGCCGCTGAAATCTCCTGTACCCCCAAAACTGTGTGCAGACTGCATAGTCATCTACCCGTATGCACTGCATAGTGACTGTGTAGTGCCCGACTGCACAGTGGTTGTGCTCCACACTGCTCACTCCAAAAGTGCTGCCACTATTGGATTGCGGAACCCGCTGCTCTCACCCTCTCTTACACTCAAGCACACAAACACATAGGTAACTAGCTAAATATATACATATATACCTCTCTATATACATAAGCACATACATACCTATGTATATTATCATACACATATACATACACTTAATACATCTAAGTATACATATATACTTATACACCTCTCTATCAATATGTATCAACCCCTCACCACTATATACATATAAATAACTATATATATATATATATATATATATATATATATATATATATATATATATATATATATATACATAGACTCACACATATATACAAACACAATGTACACTATAATATACATGTATATATCACCTAATTATCATTTATACATGCATGTATAGCAAAAAGAATAAAACAACAAACACATGGAGTGCATCGCACCCGTATCATACTTTCTCTATGATACGCTTGCGATACGGCTCCAACACACAACCAAACGTATCCCGGAGGACACAAACAAGTCTAAAATACTAATTATGAACAATATGTATAGTAGTTAGAGTATCTATGTGTCTGTGTCACAAAGTAATATGCACAAAGCCCCGTGTTAGAGGAAAACCCCCAAAATTAACCCGTTTCGTAAAATTGACAAGATACGGCCTACACGTATCCAATTATGGATACAAAACTAGTCACAAACAAGCAATCAAGTGTAATTTAGATCTATTAGACCCAATGACAAGCACTACATGTGCCAATCTCGGAATTCTCCCAAAATTGGCACCAAATTAGACATAACTTCCACCGTAGGTCTCCGATGAACCTAAAACCAATTTCTATGGGTAGCCTATGCATGTGAGTTGGTTCCTCATGGTTAAATCTCAGATCTAGAGTCTAATAGAAAGGTAAAAACTAAAATGTACTTATTAGGAGATGGATTCCCAATGAAAAGTCCATAATTGCTAAGTAGCTCCTCTCCTTGTAGATCTTGGCCTCCTCCTCCTTGCTCCTTGCTTCCTTCTTGTAGATCCTTGGTGTAGAAATCTCAATGATTAATTTAGAAAGAGATTGGTGAAGAATTAGTGGAGAATTGATGAGGGAATGGAGGGAATTTGGAAGAGGGAAAATTGTAGATTTAGATTTTGGGATGAAATAAAATGAGAGCACTCACTCTCCTCTCTCAATAGGCCGGCCATATAAACCCCTCCCCAAGCAATATACAAAGTCACAAATATCCCTTGGGGCCTCTCTTAAAGAAATTAATTAAGGGAGAAGGTACTAGTCTAATGGTTTCTCTAATTAATCAAGCATCCTAATCCATGGGCCTAATTCATGGCCTCAACTTAGACTCAACTAAAAGTTGGTTCATGCATTCTAAATAAATGGGTTAAGTCTACTACACAAGTCTAAAATAAATCTACAACTAGCAAACAACAATTAATACAATAATTAGATAATCATGCATGACAAATATTAAATATAATTAATCCTTAAAATAAAATTAGCCATTTTAATTACCAAACTACCCTTGAATGAAAAAGTGAGGGTGACAATCCTACCCACCTTAGAAAAATTTTGTCCTCGAAATTAAGGAAGAAACTATCTACCAAAAATAATAATACAATGCAAGAAAGAATTATACCTCACGGCTCGAACAGATATGGATATCGTTCACGCATCTTGGCCTCTCGCTCCCAAGTACTCTCTCCTGGGGAGTGATGCCTCCACGCGATGCGCACCAAAGGAATCGTCTGGTTCCTCAACACCTTCTCTCTCTGATCCAGAATTTCCACTGGCTGCTCTAGATAGCTAAGAGTAGGGCCCACCTCTATCTTCGAGTGATCCAACACATGATTGGGATCTGTTATATATCATCTCAGCTGTGACACGTAAAACACGTTTTTCACTCCCTCCAGTGCAGGTGGTAAGTCTAGTCTGTATGCAACTGCACCGATCCTCTCAAGAATTCTGGAAGGACCGATGAATCACGGACTAAGCTTGCCGCCACCACCGAAATGAATCGTTCCACGTATCGGAGAAATCCTCAAGAAAACCAGACCGCCAACCTAGCACGAAATACAATCTTAGCACTCTAACAAAACAACAATCAAGCATAAGCAAAACAAACTAAAGTTATACCTCAAACTCCAAAGGTCTCTGATGGCTATCGGCCCAATGCCGCTGTGTGTCCTGCGCCACTCAAAGTCTGTCCTTGATAAGCTTCACCTTCTCTGTTGCATCCACTACCATCTCTGGTCCCAATAAAGCTCTGTCACCAACATCATCCCAGGACAACAGAGTACGGCATCTTCGTCCATACAATGCCTCGAATGGTGACATCTTGATGCTGGCATAGTAGCTGTTGTTGTATGAAAACTCTATCAAGTAAAGGTGATCCTCCTAAGAACCTCCAAGATCCAAAACACAAGTGCGTAGCATGTCCTCGAGAGTCTGAATAGTCCTCTCCGACTGTCCGTCCCTCTGAGGGTGATAAGCGGTACTGAACTTGAGCTGGTTGCCCAAGCTAGCCTGCAAACTCCTCCAGAAATGGGACGTGAAACGACTATCCCAATCCGAGACTATGCTTACTGGAATACCGTACAATCTGACAATCTGGCGCACATACATATTCGCAAGCTTCTCCATAGATGTACCCACTTTGAATGGCAGAAAGTGGGTATTTGCGAGATTTAAACAAAGAGGTTTATACGAAACCTTTGCTTGCAAACTTAAAAAAAAGAGTACAATTAATCCTATACGAGGATGTTAAGTACAATAAAATGATTCTGGGGAAGTATTACTATAGGAGTCTGATCTGCGGTCGATCACTTTGTCCCTTGGACCACACGATGATGAAGAAGTGCTGTAGAAAAAGAAAAAGAAGAAGAAGAAGAAGAAGAAGCTTCAAAGGTTGCAAGTGGGATTGAATTCTCGTTGCCGAAGTTGTCAACCAACACTCTCTGTCTGTGCTCTCTCTCTCTTATCTCTAATTATGCCCACTCTGGTCTCTGTCTATGTGTCTGTGTTCCCTATGACCAGGGGTCTCTAATTATAGAGATCTATGACATAACTGTCTAGGTTGGCGTAAAAGGCCAAACTGTGAAGAGAGTTGCATCTTTTACGCTGCGGTTATGACAACTGCTACCCACGTTCCCATGGTATTCTAAATCTACGTATGACACGTGTCCCATTACAAGGTAATGCGTATAACTGCTTCTCGAAGATCATGGCATGCAAGCCACGTAGGTAACTGCCCCTGCTTAAAGATGATTGGCGTAAAAGCCAAATAACTGTCTTATTGGCGTAAGAGCCAAGCTGTGGAGAAGAAGACTTCTTTTACGCTGCGGTTATGATAACTGCTACCCCATGTTCCAATTGTCTTCTGAATATGCGTATGACACATGTCCCTTCATGGGATAACACGTATAACTGCTTCTCGAAGATCATGGCATGCAAGCCACGTAGGTAACTGCCCCTGCGTAAAGATGGTTGGCGTAAAAGCCAAATAACTGTCTTGTCGGCGTAGAAGCCAAACTCTGCGTAAAACTTGATAATGCATGAATAGTAAATAACCAGCGTAAAATAGCCAATTATCTGTCACGACTGAGGTCTTGAGCATATTCTGGGCTAAATAGCCTTATCACGTACCTTTGGAAATATAGCCGAGTTGGCGTATTTCGAGGAGATAGCATACGGCGTACTCCTTATAGTTAAAAATAGACTGGTTGGCGTAGAATGCAAGGATGGTGATGTGAGCGTATTAGTCCCAGTCTTAGCTTTCCCAATCATGACAAATGTTTTTAAAAATAGAACGAAATTTTGTGCATTAAATGCAGAGATATGCCTCAATCTCGTGCATTAAATGCCGAGATTTGCTTCGAGTTCTGTAAGAGAAACAACTTTTGACGTGGCGTCTGATTTCGTCTTATCTTGAGCGTAAAAACTTATTTTTGCCTATGTAGAATAGGCAGCGTATTCTTTGAATGCGTAAAAATGACTTGTATCAAGAATATGTCACTAAATGACAGCCTGGGTCTCTGTGCAAAATTATCATCACAGTCGTCCTCTCGATCATCGTGCAGTACTTTTGTCAGGAGTCAGGTTCACTATTTTGTCTCACAAATTCATCCGAGGAATACGAAGAGTTCCTCGTATAACTTTATGTTGCATTAAAGACAAACGTATTTTAAACTTTACGCTGGACGGTAAAGCAACCTTTTACGCTAAAACATTCTTGAGGCGCTGTTTTACGCGGACAGCTCTGAAGCCCATGTTTTACGCCAAACGGCTCTGAGGCCTAGTTTTACGCGAACTTCATATATGTTGGGGGTTTTTACTGTATAATACGAGTATGATTCCCCAGTGTATTTTATGCTTCTACAAGACCCTCTTCAATATTTTCAAATTTCTCGTAATTTGAAATACTTTGAATGAAGCATGAAATGGTCAAATTTGACTCGTTCTTCGAGGCTAATTTTTTGGCGATATTTAAGAAGTTGTTGGGATTTGTATGTTATCTTCTGCCTATATAAGGGCAAGAAAATGCACTTGGCTTTCCATACTTCCTTCACCTCAAAGATGGCTGCTGAGATTGATTGGGCCGAACTGAGAAAGAAGAAGATTATGCTCTTCCAACGTGCAAGAGCCATAAAAAGAGACGTCTTCGCACAAACATTCTCTGCAACGATGGACCATGGAAGGATATCATAGCTTCCTTTGCTCGAGATAATCAGCAATTTTATATGGCGATTCGTCAAAGAGAGAGAAAGGGTCCCATTAGACCACACAGCTTGCTAGCTGTATTTTCCCCTGTTGTGAAGCTGGACCCTGGTGGACAGCTTGGTCGTGTCTTACAGTATTGTGTTGGGTCTGAATCCCTAACACAAATCTTAGCATGGCCATCGATGACGTATGGAGGGGGCCTTGAATAATTTAAACAGGCCCAGTTCTGTATCCTCCCTCCGTTCACCATTTTCTTGGCCTCCGGCATATAGGAGCCGAAGAAGTGCCGTAGAGGAAGAAGTGAAGATCTCCATCAGATGAGAACCTAGCGTAATAGATTCCCGTCGTGGTCTTGAATATTAATGAAAAATCCTTTGTAAAATGGATTTCCATCATATGTAATCATGATCTCGAATATTAATGAAAAATCCTTTGTAAAAAATGGATTTCCATCATATGTAATCATGATTAATAAACTTGTCTTCTTTTATGCACTATTGTTTTGCCATGTTGCTGTGAGGATGTCTGGTAAAATGCAGCTTCAATACGCTTGAGTAGTTTTTTACGCAGACTCTGATAAATATGCATCCAGTCACGTTCCAACTTTTATGCATAAAGGAAGATGCGTAAAAACTCTTTAGCATTGGATTGTCTTGAAAATCCAATCATCATGCTATTTTTGACGAGGAGTCGCATAGAATTTTGAACCGTCAATTCTTCTTCTAAGAACATCTTGTTCAAAATATCATCTTCGAAAATGGCTTCTCGAAAGATTCTCGAGACAGGGCAAGAAATGTCTACCTCAAACAGGCCATCCCTGAACTAGATATAAAAGATTCTGGCTAGACTTCGAATGAACTATCAATGGCCAAAAAGTCATCTCCAATGAAGACAGATATTTTTAAGGAACTCCTTGGCCCTTCGTCTGATGAAGCCCTCTTGACTAAAAAAGAAGAGAAAACGCTGATGAAAAGAGCATTTCCTGCACAAACTCTTGTGACTGGCTTTTGTTTCAAGCATAAAACCCAAATTATCAAGATATACGCGTAATCTGCTGACTGATCTGTCCCGCATAATTTAAGATGCGCAAAAAATCATAGATCCGTAGCATTTGAGTGTAAAATCATAGATCTGTAGCTTCTTAGCGTAAAATTGTAGATCTGTAGCTTCTGAACGTAAAATCGTAGATCTGTAGCTTCTAAGCGTAAAATCAGAGATCCTTGTTATGCGCGTGAAATCATGGATCCTTGCTCTTCGCGTAAAATCTGAGCATAAAATCAGGGATCCGTTACGCAGCATGACTATTTGTCTTCCTTTTCAAATTATCTGCTGACGTAGTCCCAAATCATAACTAATTATGATAAGATCGGATTTGGTTAAGGATTCGAAGAGTTACTTGAACTCTATAAATAGACCTAGGTCGTAAGAGAGAAAAACCCTTCATCTCTTTCTGAAAAACCATTCGTCTCTTTCTGAAAAAGAACTTAGATTCGCCATGGCACCAAAACAGACCTCCACCGCTAAAGGAAAGAAAGCCGCTTCATTATCTCGCTCCTCTGCTCCGGCACGAGCGATTCCTGCTAGGCCGAGCGAGCCTCGTTCTGAACGAAGTGCTCCGCCGTCTAGCTGTGCATCGGGCATCACAGGTAAAACTTCAAAAAATAAAAAATCCTTCGCACACGTTTTACATGTATGTGCAAGGTTATCTTTTGTGCTAAGAGTCTCTTCGAGGAAGATGATGCACAGAGATATTTTATCAATACTCCTACATTTTGATGTGTCGGCGTAAAACTCCATATTTTACAATCTGGCGTAAAAACTCAGACTGTCAAATTTGGCGTATACTGCAAACCTTGCGTTTTACGCACTGGAAGTAAATTCTAGCGTAAAATTGATATTTTGTAGTCTAGCATAAAACTCAGACTGTTAGGTTTTGGCGTATACTGCAAGCCTTGCGTTTTACGCACTGGAAGTAAATTCTAGCGTAAAACTCCATATTTTGCAGTCTGGTGTAAAACTCAGACTGTTAGGTTTTGGCTTGTACTGCAGGAATGTAGCACTTTACGTTTTACGCGCTGAAAGTAAATTCCAGCGTAAAACTGACTTATTCTCTTGCTTTTGTAGTGGACCTACAGATCCCCCCTCTGGCTGAAATAATGGGCTCTGCTGCTGGAATGTTGAATTCTACCTACTTGGAGGACTTGTCCCATGTGACTTTTCCCATCTCTGGAAACGAGTATCCTCAAAAAAGGGGAACTCGGATCTCGGCCTAAGGAGAAAGAATGTTGCTGAGCATGATCAGTGGGGAACCCCTGACGTGCATAGACGGTACTGAGTATAAGAAACCAGCTTTCTTATTTGGGGATGTTATTGATAAGAAATCCCAGACCAAGCCCAAGAAGGAAGATTGGGTATTTTCTGCTGAGGGCACGGTTATATACCTGCCAAAGATGTTCAAGGATTAACCTATTTCTGCATTCTTCTATGCTACACATCCCAGAAGGATGGCATGGACTCTGACTCCTGATCTTCATGGCCAGCCAGGGAAGATCTTTTATAAGAAAGGATTAAACCAAGGATCCTTTGTAAGCAGTCCCTCAGGCCCTGTTATGCCCTTCAGAGGACTACTACCAGGCAGCGTCCCTAGTGAAGACTCTTCACTGATCCAGCTATTTCAAATGGCAACTTTCAGCAATGAGTTTATGGGGCTGGAAGAAGTATATCCCAGGGTTAACCCTCGCACCAGTGGATGGCTTAACCCCCACAATCTTCGATGGTCCAGTTTGACTGCATGGGCCCTGAAGCACTTTCAGATGAAGCTGGAGAGTGTCAACTTATTTGAGGCCGTGAGTGCTACTAGTGTTGGGCTGCCGATCAACACTAATTTATTCTTAGCTTTGATGGAGCGGTATAACTCGCTCACTGGGACTTTCGCCACTCCAATAGGTGAGTTGAGCCTGGCACTTCATGAGATGGCAGACATCTCAAAGCTGCTAATGGGAGACACTCCCTATGAAAAGTACGTTCCCACAAATAGGAAGCTGAAGGACACCAATCCTCGGGCAGTGGCTATGTACCAAGAACTGACGAGCCACTATCTTGCATGCACCACTTTTTACAGAGAGCCTTCTGATTTGGCTCATATTAACAAGTAGGTATCTTATCTTTTCTTCCATCAGGCTAGAAATTCCAAGCAGGACAAGGTTGTAGATAGAAAAGACAAACCTTTGAACCCTTTGAGCATTCTTGATGCCAACACAATCGATGATCTTATTGAAGATGCAGAAGATCCAGATTATGTTCTGAATGAAGACATAGAGGTTTATCCTGCAGGGACCAAAGCCTACTGTTATATGAGGCATTGTCGGAAGCCTCTGTCAAAAGAAGCTCAACTGGCTGGCTTCCTTTCTATTTGGCTACGCCGATGGGTGGTGCCTGGTATTGCATCGGCAGATTGTATTCATCGTAATACCCTGTGGCCCGCAGTGCGTTTGGTGTTTGGGGCAAGATTGGGCCTACTTCCTGCCATGGTATGCAGAATACAAGCTGGCCTGAGGGCTATTACTGATGGGCTATTGGCCAATACTACATAGCGCGAAGGATATCCCAGAGTGGAATTATCATTCTTATATCTGATGGGATGGTTAATCCTTCACAACACCAGAGTGATGTCTCCCGGATCTGCCAGTGGTCCGGGCAATAACTTCATGTTGAATTACAGGAATTCTTCTTGTAATGTGGCTAGCTTCATAGATTGTCAACTAGCACTAAATTTTACCCATAGTTGAAAGTTCTTCTGCACCGTCCCCCCCGTACATATTAATCAACAGAGGACTAAACTTCATGATGCAGGTCAGGGGAAGACTATTCTTTCTCCTGAAGCCTTTTACTGGTTGGTCTGCATTAGACCTTCCCACCTGCTGTACAGAAGTGAGGACCACTGCTACTTGGAGCCTTATCTGCCTAGCCGTTTTGCCAGGCAATTTCGGTATGATCAGTTGCACGTGGGAAATCCCCATCACCGGCTTCAAATTCAAAGGTGGGTTATTGATGGAGCTAGAGGATGGCGTTATTTCATCATGGGTTGTACTAGAGCAACCTTTGATGTTCCCGCGACCTCTTTCTCCATGGAGTTATTCTCCATTCATACGCATAGTTTTATGTGTCCATCAATACCTTCCATCGTGATTTTAATGTATATGAAAGTTTTAGAATGCCCTCCCATAAGTCCACTGGAAGAGAGGAGATACCATTTGTCTTCTCTGATGAAGGTGATGAAACTACTGGTGCAGATGACTATTTGTTGATATTACCGAGAGGCGTAATAGCTCCGCCAGCAGAGCCTCTCATTATTCCCAATAAACGAAAGGCTTATACTCAGAAAGAGGCTTCCCCTCGTAAGAAGAAGCAGAGTACAAAAGGTCCTAAAAGGACTTCCACCAAGGGGGCCTCTTCCAGGAGTGAGCCTATTGTTTCCCCTGTTGGGGGTGATTCTTTAATTAGGGGCCCTTCGCCTTTTAAAGAAGGAGCCTCCACAGTCCCAGCTGAAAGTGCTGGAGATTCTTTGGCCGTGACTGCTGCCACTACCACCGTTACTGGTGATGCTTCTATATCGTCTTCGAGTTCGAGCTCAATAATAATTAGTATACCTTTACCCAGACAAATAATGGGGCCAGACCCTCCTTCATCTGTAAGTATTTCAAGCGAGATTCTACCCGATGAACCTCGAGTAGATCTGGGTGATGACTGGGATGACTACCCTCAAGCGTCAGTTGGTGTACCCTTCTCGCCAGGTATGATAGCTTGTTTAGCATCATTAAGAAATGATTTAGCTATACAGGCTGCAGACGCAATATACATACCATCGGCCATGGATAAATGTTATCTTCATACTTTTTTCAGGAAAATTTAACATCAAATTGATATTAACTTTCTCTTATCTTAGTTTCAGGCGAAGACTTTTCTGTGGAGGGCGGAGCTGAAACAACCTTTGATTTTGTTGTGGATCCAACTGATGAAACGGCGGTGACCACCGTCGAAGAAGCATACCTTGAAGCCGTTTATCTTTCATCCGCAATATTCTCGAATGTAAACCCGACAGCAGCAGTTCAAATAATATCGGAGGTGGATGAACCCACCATCTCGACTGTGCCTCCTTCGTTGAGCATGCCAGCAACTTCAACTGTTGTTGGTGCCTCATCTTTTGTCGCATCATCTGTTGAAGCAACGACTGTGGCAACATCCTCTGCAGTCATTCTAGGAGGGAGATTTACTGATGTTGCGGCCACTTCCAACGTCCATTCGAGCTTTGCTATGCTAGTTGAATAATATACTAGCATATTCTACCTCACTTTGAAAGAATTGATATCCATGGTGCTGAAGAAGAATCTAGGCTTTGATGCTCTGAAGATGTCCTCCAATCTCACTATAGCACAGATTAGAAATTTTAATGACACTGAAAGAGCTGATGCGCTAGAGCAAATGGTTAATGGTTTAGAATAACCCATTAACGAGTATTTGCAACTATCCCGAGGCAACATCAATGATTTGGTTCAGGCTGAGTATGACTCACTAACTGTGGACTTTGCTCAGAAGACAGAAACTTTAAACAAATCCATCCGGGAACATCAACAAGAGATGGTAAAAGAGCAAGCAGTATTGGTGGAGAGTATTCCTCAGCTAGCCCAGTGCCGTGTCGAATATGAGGGGTATGAAGTGAGGGTTCGAGAATTGGAAGCTGAACTTTCTCAAACAAGGGAGAGGCTTCTCAAAGCGTCACAAGTTCGTGATGTATTGGAGGGCCAAGTGAAGATAGCTCAACAGAACTTGACACATGTGGGTGTCATCCACGCAAGTTTTGTTGATTCTCTGTCCGAACTATCTCTCTTGAGCAATGACGAAGCAAGGCTGGAACGGGCTCGTACCAACATTTTAAACTCCTGAAATGAGAGGATGACTGCTTTGGCGCAACTGATTCGCGATTTAACTGCTCCTCCCCAATGATATACTTTCTACTTTTTTGCTCCTTATTTTCTCAGAGATAATAAAGATATATTTTCTGATTTTGTGGACCCATCACTTTAAAATATAAATAATAGACTAAGATGAAAGTGATATCAGAGGTAATATGGACATGATATACTTTTGGTAAGGTTTAGCTAAATATATCTATTCAGAGGTAATATGAACATGATAGAATATGATCCAACTAAATTTGTATACAAAATACTATCAGAGGTAATATGGACGTGATAGGTTTTGAAGTTTCAAATTAGTTAACCATATCTATTCAGAGGTCATAAGAACATGATAGAATATGATTCAGCTAATCTTTGTATGTAGTATCGTCAGAATGAAATCTTCACCATACTCCACTAAGCAAAGGAGATCAAGCATAATATTTCTTCAGGAATTTGTCGTTGATAGGAGCCATTATCAAATCTCCATTAGTCTTGGCTAATCTGTAAGAGCCATTTGAAAATGTTGTTTCAATCACATAAGGGCCCTCCCATTTGGGCTGGAATTTCCCCTTACTCTTATGTGTAATGATCATTGGCCTTCTCACAGCTAATACTAGCTCACCAACTTTGAACACTCTTTCCTTCACTTTTTGATTAAAAGCTCTGGAGATGCGTGCTTGGTAGAACTCGATGCGCTGTTGAGCTTGAAGGCGTTTCTCGTCTAACCCTTCTAGCTCTTGAAGTCTTAAACAATCATTATTTTCCTCAGTCAGCTCATTAGCTACTGCTATTCTGAGCGATAGAATTTGAATTTTAATAGGGAGAACTGCTTTACATCCATAAACTAATGAAAATGGGGTACAACCCGTTGGTGTTCGTACCGTTGGGCGGTATGCCCACAAACATTCTCCCAATTTCTCGTTCCAATCTCTTTTATTTGAAGAGACAAACTTCTTCAAGAGTTTGATGATGGTTTTGTTGAAGGCTTCCGCCAAACCATTAGCAGTAGGATTATATGCCGTTGAGGCCATATTTTGTATCCGATTCTGATCGCAAAATCGGTGAAATGTTTGACTGGTGAATTGAGGCCCATTGTCATGAATTATCCTTCAGGGTATCCCAAAGCGATAAATGACATGATGCTTGATAAAGCTGATCACATTGGACGTCTTTACCTCAGTAAGAGGAATTGCCTCCGTCCATTTGGAGAAATACTCAGTGATAGCCAATATAAACCGATGTCCTCTAGAAGATGAAGGATGAATAGGACCAATGATATCCATACCCCAAGCTTCAAAGGGCCATGATGCAATAGTAGGATGTAAATACTCAAAAGGTTGATGTATGAAATATGTATGAACCTGACAGGCTTTGCATTGTCTTGCATATTTTACGGCATCTGCAATCATAGTAGGCCAGTAGTAGCCCATCCTCCTGATACGATCCTATAACTTAGGACTGGGTTGATGTGCTCCACATACTCCATCATGAGCTTCTCGGATAACCCGTCTTGCATCATCATCAGAGAGACATCGTAATAGTAGTCCATCATATGTTCGGCGATACAAACTTTGTGAAGAAGCATCAAAATAGAAACGTAGCGATCGTCTTTTGATAGATGCTGCTTCTTTAGAATCCTCTGGTATGATTCCATATGATACGAAGTCTATAAAGGGACTTCTCCAATCTCTCTTAGGAGGAGACATGTTTGTAACAAAGCTGCGTTCTATGTGAAAATTATTTTTCACACAAAACAAATCTCTGTTAAGAAGGATCACCGAATTCTGCCTTCTTATAGGAATAGCTAGATCTGCAGCTAGACTGGCCAGAGCATCAGCTTCCAAATTTTTGAGATCGTGGAACATGTTCTAAGAAGAATCCTTCAAAGGACATTGCTATCTCGATCGTTGTTCGGTGATAAGGAATGAGGTCTGGATTGCGGACTTCATATATTCCTCTGACCTGATTGACGATCAGCTGAGAATCACCAAAAGCTTTCAAGTATTCAACATCCAATTCTTTAGCAACTTGAAGCCCAATCAATAGAGCATTATACTCTGCCATATTATTAGAGCATGGTTCACTAAGAGAATATGCTCGATAGATAAAGAGTTTATCAGGAGTCACCAGAACAATCCCTACTCCTGAAACCACGTTTCCCTTGGGACCAGTTCTGGAAGCACCATCAAAGAATAGCTGCCATGTATCACCTTCCGTTGCCGAATTACATTCTGCAACTTCGTCGAGAATGTCCTCATATAATTTGGAGGTTTCTGGAATTGGATGGGCAGCTAAGAAATCAGCCAAGGCTTGGCCTTTCATGGACTTCTGAGGGACGTACACCATATCATACGGTGTCAATAGCATTGCCCAAGTCGCGAGTCGGGAATTAAGGATACTTGGCTTATTCATCAATACCCGAAGTGGATTGACTCTGGAGATGATATGAATAGTTTGGCCCATCATGTAATATCGCATCTTTTGAATGGCAAACATTAGGGCCAAGCATTCTTTTTCCACTGAGTTATATATGTGTTCTGCTCCGACCATCATCCTACTTAGATAGTAGATAGCCTGTTCATGACCCTCATTGTTCTTCTGTGCGAGGAGAGCCCCTATAGAATGATCCATTGCTCGAACATACAGCAAAAATGGTCTTCCTATGACGGGAGGCCCCAGAACTGGAGGATTAGTAAGATAGCGTTTGATGTCATTAAACTCTTGTTGGCAGGCTTCGTCCCATATGAATGACACACCTTTCTTCATTAGGCGAGAAAAAGGTTGACATCTTCCAGAGAGGTTGGATATGAATCTCCTGATATAAGCTAGACGACCTTGAAATCCTCTAAGTTCTCTGAGATTACGGGGCGATCGCATTTCTAGGATAGCTTTTACTTTATCAGGGTCAACTTGAATGCCTTTAGCAGTAATGACAAATCCTAAAAATTTCCCACTGGATACACCAAGAAAGGACTTTGTAGGATTTATTTTGAGTTGATGTTGGCGCATCAAGTCAAATATTGTCTTCAAGTCTTGGATGTGATTATCCTTGAGGTGGCTTTTGACAGCAATATCATCTACTTAACATTCCACCGTTTTGCGTAAATGCTCATGGAATATGTTACTCATAGCTCGTTGGTATGTAGCCCCGGCATTCTTTAATCCAAACGGCATGACTGTATAGCAATATACACCCAATGGTGTACGAAAAATAGTATGTTTCGCATCTTCAGGATTCATCTTAATTTGATTGTATCTTGAAAATCCGTCCATGAAAGACATGCGCTCAACCGCATGTATTATCGATTATAACGTCTGTAATGGGAAGAGGGAATTCATCTTTAGGATAGGCCGCATTTAGATCTCGGAGGTCGATGGAAACACGCACTTTTCCATTTTTCTTCATAACTGGGATAACATTAGCGACCCAATCTGGATATTGTTCTTCCCGGATGAACCCACAGGCTATTAATTTCTTAACTTCAGCTTCAATGGCATCCATTATATCTGGGCGGAACCGGCGTTGTTGTTGCTTCACAGGCTTTGAATTGGACAATATATTGAGTTTATGAGTAGCCACTTTTGGATCAAGACCTGGCATATCCTCATAATTCCAAGCAAAGACATCGATATATTCTTTTATCAGCTGGATCATTTCTTCTTTTTCTTCTTCAGAAAGATTGTTACTGATAAATATCGGCTTTGGTGAAAATTCATCCCTAACATTGACTTGGATAACCTTGTCTTCAGTGGGTGGTTCTTTTTGTTCGAACCGTAGTTCCCATTGTGTATCCATTTGATGTGCCCAGGATTCATTTTCAAATGGTTCAGATTCTTGTTCCTCTGTTTCGATGGAGTCTGTCAACACCATATTTACTGATAATGCCAGTACGAACTCATCATCTGAATTAGAGGATGACAAATCATCTTGAGAAGAGGAAATGGTCCCATCACTTGACTCAGAGTTGTTTGAAGTTGCAAGAGATGTGGTATACCCTAACCCGAAATGAGTTCATTGACAGTAAGGACCACCATGCAGCGGCATTCATCTGCCTTTTCCATCGTTGAGGCCTGGCTCCACCTTCAAATCATAGCCATGTTTTGCATAATCTTCAAAGCCTGTGGGCTATATCTGTGGATTTGCATTTTCCCAACATCAAACTCGGGAGAATCCTCTTGTACAATCGGTCTATTCCGCATTCGACCGAAGACTATTGGATGCTAATCGTTGCGAGTAGGTGGAACAATAAAGATAGAATCTTCATGTGGCCCATATATCGTGACGATATTAGATGTTGACGCTACTTCCCATACATATGGATGATAGATGTCTATAGCTTCCAAGAATTTTTATTCTATGGGTTATATATCTTTATGAGAAGAAGATTCCTGATTAGGAAATTGGGCGTCAGTATATTGGAAAAGAGAATCTTTATTATCATCAGCAAACGCATCCCTATTTACATCAGATAGCTGCTTGTTGCGCTTAAGATCAATAACCAAAGGTGGAGGTTTCTTGTTCAGATCGATCACTAGAGGATCATTTCTTCCTCCCGACTTTGTTTTGCTCAAGTGAATAGTCATAGGTTCCGAGACTTTTGGACGGGTAACCCACCCTTTTACTTGGATCGACAAAGGTTGCTCAGCAGATGGTTCTCCTGGCTCCTGGTGGAATTCTTCTTCCATTTTGCCTGACACCTTTTTCATGTAGTCTTGAGTGTACAACATGACATCAGAATAGTAAGATTCAACCCCTTTGAACGGATTGAGATCAGCAAACTCTATTTTTACTGTTCCTTGAGCATCTACATATTTGAAACATTGATGTAGAGTTAAAGGAACAATATTGTGATCATGGATCCATGGTCTACCCAACAGAATGTTATAAGACACCTCCGAATCAATGATGTAGCATGTAGCCAATGATCTAAGGTCACTAATCTGGATTCTCAAACGAATCTTCCCCAACGGTCTGCTTTTCCTGTCATTGAAGCCCACTATTGTAGTGGTAGTGTAAGCTAGTTCACTTGTAGGAATTCTCAACGGTCTTAGCAGACTATGAGGGATAATTCTGATCGACGATCCCGGATCTATGTGAATCCGGTCTACCTCAATGGAGCCGACGTATCCTGTGTAATAAAGAGGCCTGTCTTGTTTGTTATGTTTCAACAACATATCCTCTTGAGTGAAAGTGATGTTAGGGACCACTTCCATCACACTATGGCATTATTGAGGACATGCCACAAGCTCTTTATCAGGGGACTTGAGCTGAGTCAAGCATATATCTGCTTGCATTAATGCTTCACTCAAGGCTTGACGAGTATCTTTGGATAGCCGAAGTAGCTCAAAAATGGACAATCAGGCTGGAGTATTAGTTAACTGAGCCAAGATGTCGAAGTTATATGGTTTCTCTAAACCTTTGTTTTCAATATTCTTCAGAGGTTTATCGAAACGAACTTCCTTTTGTTTACCTTTGTCCACAGGAGTTGGTTTGGAAGGACCTGCCTCTGGTATAACAAGTTCAGGTTCTGGAGGTTTGGTAGCTGAAGTGTCTGTCGTTGCTTCCTCCTGGTTCCCTCCATATTCTTTGAGGTAGGCTTTCCCTGACCGTGTTCTGGTTGCTAAAGCCTCTTTCTCAGATGCCGGGGATATTCCAACCATATGGCATGGTTTACATCTTGAGTTCTTCTTAGACTTAGCTTTAGCAGCTTTAGTCTCTTCCTCAAGTTCTGATACTAGATCAGGGTGAACCCACATGATATCTCCATGCTTGGTAGTTAGGGGCACTAAATTTTGATTTTGAACCCTGGCAGGAGGGAGATTAACAATATCCATCATTGCCCGTGGAATAGGTACCACACCATCCGGTACTTCTTGAGAGGGAAAATTACCAAATTGGAGTGAGATCATATTTGCAGTGACCGTCTTCTCATTGTTACGCAAAGTGATGACTTTGGCGTCGATCAACTCCTGGATTTTCCTTTTCAGTACATAGCACGCCTTTGTGGGATAATGTATGTATCTGTGGAAAATGCAGTACTTAGGATTATTCGTACTGCCGACTTCATTTGGACGCTTTATCTCTGTAGAGTAAGCTTGCCACTTTTGACAAGACAATCGAAAATGCTTGGAATATCGTCGTCGTCAAAAGAATATTCTTCTTTAGGTTTGGAAGTCCTATGATTCGTCTGCGTAGTTACCGGAGTATTTTGCATGGACGTGTTGATTGCCAGGGCCTCCTTTCCTTTTGAACTATGAGTATGGTCATTATTGGAGGATGACCGCTTTCCTCTATCAGAGGTAGAGATCATGATTCCGTTGTCACGAGCCTTCCGACTGTTATCTTAAGCGGCTACTGCCGATATGATAAATGAGGGCCAATCATGGAACTGATATGGTCCCGTAAATACTGAGATCAGTGGGAGAAGGTTCTTTCTGCAAATATCTACCAAGGCAAAATCGGGGACTCCAGGAGGCATCTGTAAAGTAGCCTGACGAAAGTGTTCGATGAATGTACGAACTTTTTCTTTTTCTTTCTTCTTTACTTCAATGAGTGATGACATAGACATGTCCATTCCTCCCTCGTAGAATCGAGCGAAGAATAGAGTCATGAAATCTTCAAAAGAAGTAATACAGTTGTCAGATAGACTACGGTACCATTGGTAAGCTACTCCAGACAGACAGCCTTTAAATACTCGAGTGAGAAGGGTATCATTTCCTTACAGTAATACCGTCATCATGCTGAAGTAGTTCATATACTGGCTTGGTGACGTCTTCCCCTCAAACAAAACCATAGCCTGTAGTTTATATTTTGGGGGGAAAGGGATATCATCCCAGACGGCTGGATATGGTTGGTTAATTCCTAACTTCTTGAGCTGATCTTTATGCTTCAAGACATCAAATTGGGCTTTTAATTCCTGAACTGCCTGTATCGGGTCTTCAGTTGGGAAAGGAACAGCGGAAAGGTGAGAGATCGGATGTATTGTAACTCCAATAGGAGGTAATACATTCTCCGGGTTAAGAGGTGGAGGAGCAGCTGATTCTTGGTTTTGAACAGGCTCTTGGCTTGCATTGGATGGTGGTATATCTACCCCCACACATAGTTGAGTCGGAGGAACAGGTGTTTGAGCTATTGCAGATGTATGTTGAGTCACCATCATTTGGTGCATACTCTCCATCATGGTATGCATCTCTTTAAGTGATGCCTCCAATACAGCGATACGTTGTTCAGTACTTCCCGATGGGGAAGCTTCTTCATGTTCATCTCCAACAGCATAAACTCTCATTTCTCGGGATGCTACTGAGGGATTAGTATAGATCTCTGTAGAGATTGAATCTATATTTTCAGCATCAAATTCAGAAAACTGGCGACCCCCAGTGTCAGAATCTGAAGAATATGAAGAATATGAAGCTGATTGTCGTGACCTTGAGCGAGTGTTTCGAAAAACACCTTCTTCAAAAGTCTCGATCATCCTGTCAACTCTCCTTTGGCTTGGAGTTCTAGAGGGATGACTGTAGAAGCATGAAAAATACGCTGGATAGCTCTACGCAGCATATTGATGCAGAGCAGTATAAACAGAGGACTTCAGAGCCATCAAGCGTGCAACAGAGCTTTTTTCGCTGAATACAGCGTGAAGTATAAGCTCAAAAGACCAGCCGCGTAGTGCAGTATGTCCAGGCTGCTTCAGCGTAAACAGGGTGCTTCATCGCCTTTATGACGTAAAACTCATCCGCTTTCAAATGCAGCATTGAAGTGTACGAGGGACGCTTCATATTCTCTGAAATGAACCTGTCAGATCCTGCAATGAACCTATCAGATCCTGCAATGAACCTGACGTATGAACTTCTGACAAAGGGATAGTGCTCGACTACCCAGACGACGGCTATAATGATGGCGCGACACTGCAACCTAGGATGTCATTTACTGCCATTTCCTTTGCGTAAACCGCTTTTACGTGCACAGAGGAATACGCTGCCAAGTTTTACACAGGCAGACGAGAGCTCCTTACGCTCCGCGGAGGACAAACCGCCTGCCACGTCAAAAGCTGTACTTCGTACGGGATTCGAGGTATGTCCCTGCATTTTATGCACAGAACGGTGACAGGATCTCAAGGCACATCTCTGCAATTAATGCGCCGAATACTGACAGATACCCAAGGCACGTCTCTGCGTTCTATGCACAGAAGGGTAACAGACCATCAAAAACACGCCTCTGCATTTAATGCGTGGGATAAAGGCCGATCTCTGCATTTAATGCAAGAGATTTGATTATATCTCCAAAAGTCATAATTTCGGCTAAGACGTCCACATCATCTCAGCTTCTATACCTACTCGGCCTCTATGACCACTCTGGCACGTCACGCAGCGGCTTCTACGCCCTTTCAGCTTCTGTGCCTGCTCGGCCTCTATGACCACTCGGCTTCTACGCCCACTCGGCCTCTATGACCGCTCGGCTTCTACGCCTATTCGGCTTCTATGCCGGTTTGATAACTATTTGGCTTCTATGCCATGGTGACAAACATTTGGCTTCTACGCCAACCTCTTCTACACGAGGGATACCTACCTACGTGGCTTCTACGCCGTGATCTTCGCAGCAGTTATACGCGTTTTGTCCCTTAGTTAGACCCGCGTCACACGCTCATTCAAAAGATCATCTATACGCAGGCATTGGTTATTTTAACCGTTGTGTAAAAGGGTACTGTACTTTCTACTACTCGGTTTTTATACCGACTGAGTGGTTACTGTCACTAAAACTCTATAAATAGAGACCTCTATCAACAGAGGACAAGGTCAAACTCCCAAAAAAAAGATCGAACCAGGTCGAAGGTCAGAAAATTGGTCAAGGAAACCAATATAAGATCCAGGGTCGAGAAATCGGAGATTGAAGAGAGGTCGCAGAATCCTTGAGAGAGAAGAATCCAGAGCTCAGGCAAAGAGTGGGGATCAACGACTTTGGCATCGTACATCCATCCACTTTTGTAACCTTCGAAGCTGTTCCCCGTCTTCCACGGTACTTCTTTATCATCGTGTGGTCCAAGGGCTAAAGTGATCGGCTACAGATCAGACACCCATAGCAATATTTACCCAGATTAAATAAATTGTACTCCCACATCCTCGTGTAGGATTAATATTATACAAGCTTGTTTGTAAACAAAAGAAGGAAAGGGTTTTCTTTCGCAATAAAGAACCCGCCGTTCGTTACTTCCTTTTAACGATACCCCTTCCGTTTCAATTTTATCCGAAACAAGATGGCGACTCTGTTGGGGACATCTTTCTCTTCTGATGAGGAAGCAATTACTCAACACGATGCGGTATCCGTGGGATCCGTGAAGAAGACACTGGTCGTCCAGTTCGACCAGTCTGCCTACGAAGATATGCTCCGAACAAGGGGTAGCTCTCACTCTCTCTCTGTCCAAAACAACAGGAAGCTGCGCAAGGTCTGGATGCCCAAGACATCCTCTACCATTCCTGTGGATTCTCCGACCTCTCCGATCTCTTCGACCAATGAGGTGGTAGCATCGCTCCCTCCGCGCCTTGCGTGTAAAATTCAGTCACCTGTCTCTGACAGGGCCGACAAAACTTCTGGCAATGCCTCAGTGCTAACCGAGAAGTATAATCTGTGCCCTGCGCGTAAACTTCAGTCGCCTGTCTCTGACAGGACCGACAAAACTTCTGGCAAAGCCTCAACGCTAACCCAGAAGTATACTCCGCTCTCTGCGCATGAAATTCAGTCTCCCATCCCTGGCGGAATAGACAAAACTTCTGATAATGCCTCAGCGCCAAATCAGAAGTACAAGATACGCTCCGCGCGTAAAACAACATCTGACCTCTACGGAGAATCAGATGATCCCTGTGATCTTCGCAAGGGAAAGCAAGTGGCGGACTACTTAACCTCTCGGCCTTTACGCCAGCAAGGGAACAATCTGCCCGCCCTCCGAATTACGCGAGAAGCTAATGGCCGCCTGAGGACATCCTCAGCTTTACACCAACCAGAGCGAAGCTCCAAATTACGCCAAGCGAAGCCCCTAAGCGTAAAGAAGGCTCCAATTACGGAAAGACACCCTCATAGGGATTATCCGCCACCCAGATGGCCAACCTGTTGTATACGGGTGGCACAGGGAAGACTATGGTCCCCATCATCCGCATGCCCACCGATGGGAACAGAAGGAACAAGCCATCACCTTCTTCTTCTGCAACTTCTCCTGACCTGCGCAAGTATCTAATCCAGAAATGCAAGGAGAGGGGATCTTCCAGCATGGCTATTACGCCTCCTAGTGAGCACTGTTGTAATAGTCATAGGATTGTAATTAATTGTTGCTGTTCTAAAGCAAAAGGCCAGTTTTCGATCGGTTGAGCTACACTCCATCCTTCCAGGAAGAAGAGCCCACGCATGCATCTGTGAACATGGCTTCACATATACCTGGAGGAAGCTCAGGCTCAAGACGCCCGTCCTCTAGAACTCTGAGCCGAAGAGACACCGAAGCTGGGGTGTGCCAAAACACTCGTTCGAGGTCACGAAAACTGACTTCGTGCTCTTCTGATTCCGATGCTGGGGGTCGCCAGTCTCCCGAATCAGATACTGAGAGTATAGAGTCAACTTCTGCAGCGACCTATACTCATCCTTCAATGACGCCCAGGGAAGGCTTACCTCAAGGACTACGGAGCAAGTCAGGAAGATGCACCTGCGGACGCTTCAGCTGCCAAGCCTTCAGAACCAGAGCCCGCCATACCAGAGGCCGGTCCTTCGAGACCAACTTCGGCGGACAAGGGGAAGCAAAAAGAAGTGTGCTTCGATAAACCTGTGAAAAACGTTCAAAACAAAGGTTTAGAGAAGCCGTACAACTTCGACATCCTGGCCCAACTGGCTAATACACCAGCCAGGTTGTCCATCTTCGAGCTACTCAGGCTCTCCCAAGACACTCGTCTAGCCTTGAGTGAAGCATTGATGCAGGCGGATACATACTTGACCCAACTCAAGTCACCTGACGAAGAACCCGTGGCGTGTCCTCGATGCCACAGTGTGATGGAGGTGGTCCCAAACATCACTTTCACTCAAGACGACATGCTATTAAAACATAACAGGCATGACAGACCCCTCTACCACACTGGGTACGTTGGTTCCATGGAGGTCGACCGGATTCACATAGATTCGGGATCCTCAATCAGTATCATTCCTCATAGTCTGCTCAAGCCGCTGAGGATTCCTACCAGCGAACTGGCTTACACTACCACTACAATCGTGGGTTTTAACGCCGGAATAAGTAAGACGTTGGGGAAAATTCGCCTGAGGATCCAGATTGGCAACCTCAGATCGGTGGCTACATGCTACGTCATCGATTCAGAGGTGTCCTACAATATTCTGCTGGGAAGACCTTGGATCCACGACCACAACATCGTTCCTCGACTCTACATCAATACTTTAAATATGTAGACGCCCAAGGAACAGTACAAACGGAGGTTGCTGACCTGAATCCGTTTAAAAGAGTAGAATCCTACTACTCTGACGCCGTGTTATACTCTCAAGACTACACGGAAGAGGTGTCAGCCCAAGCAGAGAAGGAATCCCACCGGGAGCCTGAAGAACCTTCTGCCAAGCAACCTCTGTCAATCAAAGTGAAAGGACGGACTACCCGTCCAAAAGCCATAGAGCCTATGGCTATCCACCTGAACAAGACCCGGTCAGGGAAAGGGGGTGATCCTCTAGTGATCACTCTGAACCAGAAGCCTCCGCCCTTGATCATCAACCTTCGGTGCAACAAGCAGCCGAGTGATGTAAATGCAACCAAGAATGCGGTTTCTGATAATAATAAAGGACCTCTTTTCCAGTATATCGACGCTCGGATTCTAAATCAGGAATCCTCTCCCCATGACAATATAGAGCCTATAGCACAAAAATTCTTGGCAGCTATAGACTCCTATCATCCGTACATATGGGAGGTGGCGTCATCATCCAATGTCACCACGACATATGGACCACATGAGGATTCTATCTTCGTTGTTCCACCTGCCCGCAACAGTCAGCATTCAATAGTCTTCGGCCGCATGCGCAACAAACAGACTATACAAGCGGATTCCTTTGATGACGATACTGGTGAAATACAAGTTTACAGGTACAGCCCGCAAGCTTTGAAGATCATGCAAAGTATGGGTTATGACTTGAAGCTGAAGCCAGGTCTCAACTACGGGAAAGGCAGACGAATACCGCTGCTCGGCAATCCCCACTATCAACAAACCCGTTTCAGGTTAGGGTATGCCACCTCCCTTACGACTTCCAAGTCGAACGAGGATATCTTTTCCTCTTTTCAAGACAGCTCATCGCCCTCTGACTCATCTCACGCTCTCGAGCAAACATTATCAGCGAATATGGTAGTGACGGATTCCTTCGAATCAGACGAACAAGAATCCAAACCATTCGAGAATGACGCTTGGCCCCAGCAAATGGATACACAATGGGAGTTCCGCTTCGAGCA
The DNA here is from genome assembly GCA_036927795.1 of Iris macrosiphon. Lineage (NCBI taxonomy): Eukaryota > Viridiplantae > Streptophyta > Magnoliopsida > Asparagales > Iridaceae > Iris > Iris macrosiphon. The sequence goes on along the minus strand of JAYESA010000015.1, from coordinate 85,773,820 downwards.
GAGAGAACCTCCCACTAAAGATGAAGTTATCCAAATTGACGTAGGGGATGAACTTTCACCAAAGCCGATATTTATCAGTAGCAACCTTTCCGAAGAAGAAAGGGAAGAAATTACCCAGCTAATAAAAGAATATATCGACGTCTTTGCGTGGAATTATGAGGATATGCCGGGTCTTTATCCAAAGGTGGCTACTCATAAACTCAACGTACTGCCCGATTCGAAGCCTGTGAAGTAGCACCAACGCCGGTTCCGCCCGGACATAATGGACGCTATTGAAGCTGAAGTCAAGAAGTTGATAGCCTGTGGCTTCATCCGTGAGGAACAACATCCCGACTGGGTCGCCAATGTTGTCCCGGTCATGAAGAAGAATGGGAAAGTACGTATCTGCATCGATTACCGAGATCTGAATGCAGCCTGCCCCAAGGACGAGTTTCCTCTTCCCATCACAGACGTCATGATTGACAATACATGCGGTTTTGAACGTATGTCTTTCATGGACGGCTTTTCAGGATACAATCAGATCAAAATGCATCCTGAAGACGAAAAGCATACCGCCTTCCGGACACCACTGGGGGTGTATTGCTATACGGTCATGCCCTTCGGATTAAAGAATGTCGGGGCTACGTACCAACGGGCTATGAGTAACATATTCCATAAGCATTTACGCAAGACAGTGGAGTGTTACGTGGACGATGTAGCTGTCAAAAGCCGCCTCAGGGATAATCACATCCAGGACTTGAAGACAGTATTTGAATTGATGCGCCAACATCAACTCAAAATGAACCCTACAAAGTCCTTCCTGGGGGTATCTAGTGGCAAATTTCTGGGATTTGTCATCACCGCCAAAGGCATTCAAGTGGACCCTGATAAAGTCAAGGCCATCTTAGAAATGCGACCGCCCCGCAATCTGAGGGAACTCAGGGGATTTCAAGGTCGTCTGGCTTATATCCGAAGATTCATATCTAACCTCTCCGGGAGATGCCAGCCCTTTTCTTGTCTCATGAAGAAAGGTGTATCCTTTATATGGGACGAAGCCTGTCAGCAAGCGTTCGGAGATATCAAGCGCTACCTCACTAGTCTGCCAGTTCTGGTACCTCCCGTCATAGGAAGACCATTCGTGCTATATGTTCGAGCAATGGATCATTCTCTTGGAGCTCTTCTCGCACAAAAGAATGATATGGGCCACGAGCAGGCTATCTACTACCTCAGCAGGATGATGGTCGGAGCCGAACACCGGTACAACCCTGTGGAGAAAGAATGCTTGGCTCTGATGTTCGCTATTCAGAAAACGCGACACTATGTCACGGGCCAAACCATTCATATCATCTCCAGGATCAATCCTCTGCGAGTACTCATGAACAAACCAAGTTTTCTTAATTCCCGACTCGCGACTTGGGCGATGTTATTAACGCCATATGACATGGTGTACGTCTCTCAGAAGTCCGTCAAAGGCCAAACATTGGCCGACTTCCTAGCTGCTCATCCGATCCCGGAGGCCTCCAAACTGTACGAGGACATTCCCGACGAAGTTGCGGAATGCAATTCCACAATGGAAAGTGATGTATGGCAACTGTTCTTCGATGGTTCCTACAGGACTGGTCCCAGGGAAAACGTGGTCTCAGGAGTAGGGATTGTCCTGGTCACTCCCGATAAGCTCGTCATCTATCAAGCATACTCTTTTAGCGAGCCCTGTTCTAACAATGTAGTAGAGTACAACGCTCTACTAATCGGGCTCCAAGTCGTCAAAGAGCTGGGGGTCGAATCTCTGGAAGCCTTCAGTGATTCTCTGCTAATCATCAATCAAGTCAGAGGAATGTATGAAGTCCGGAATCCCGACCTCATCCCCTATCACCAAGCAACGGTCGAGATAGCCATGACATTCAAAGGATTCTTCCTTGAGCATGTACCTCGATCTCAGAATCTAGAAGCTGATGCCCTAGCCAGTCTAGCTGCAGACTTAGCTACTCCTATAAGAAGGCAGAATTCGGTAATCCTTCTTAACAGAGATTTATTCTGTGTGAAAAATAACTTTCACATAGAACACAGCTACGCGGTGGACACAGATCCTCCCAGGAGAGATTGGAGAAGTCCCTTTATAGATTTCGTAGCATACGGAATCTTGCCAGAATATCCCAAAGAAGCAGTATCCGTCAAAAGACGATCATTACACTTCTACTTCGACGCATCTTCATAGTGCCTATATCGCCGGTCTTATGACGGACTATTATTACGATGTCTCTCTGGTGATGAAGCACAACGGATTATCCGTGAAGCTCACAACGGCGTATGCGGAGCGCATCAACCCGGTCCTAAGCTGCAGGATCGTATCAGGAAAATGGGCGCAATCAAGTATGCCAGACAGTGCAGAACCTGTCAGGTTCATGCGAACTTTATACATCAACCGTCCGAACATCTACATCCTACGGTTACGTCCTGGCCTTTCGAAGCATGGGGTATGGATATCATTGGTCCTATTCACCCATCTTCTTCCAGAGGTCACCAGTTCATACTGGCCATCACGGATTACTTCTCCAAATGGGCAGAGGCGATCCCTCTGGCTGAGGTAATGACATCTAATGTGATCAGCTTCATCAAACATCACGTCATTTATTGCTTTGGGGTTCCCCGAAGGATAATCTATGACAATGGACCTCAGTTCATCAGCCAAGCGTTTTACCGATTTTGCGATAAAAGTCGGATACAAAATGTCGCCTCTACGGCATATTATCCAGCTGCTAATGGTTTGGCGGAAGCCTTCAACAAAACCATTTTCAAACTCTTGAAGAAGTTCGTCTCTTCGAACAAGAGAGATTCGAACGAGAAGCTGGGAGAATATCTCTGGGCATACCGCACGACGGTCCGAGCATCGACAGGTTGCACGCCATACTCATTGGTCTACGGGAGTGAAGCAGTTCTTCCCATCGAAATTCAAATTCTGTCACTCAGGATAGCCGTGACTAATGAGTTGACTCAAGAAAAGAATGACCTGTTAAGGCTTCAAGAGCTAGAAGGATTAGACAAGAAATGCCTCCAAGCTCAACAGCGCATAGCGCTCTACCAAGCACGCATTTCCAGAGCTTTTAATCAAAAAGTAAAGGAAAGAGTGTTCAAAGTCGGCGAGCTAGTTTTAGTTGTAAGAAGGCCGATGATTCTTACTCACAGGAGTAAAGGTAAATTCTAGCCCAAATGGGAAGGCCCTTACGTGATCGAGACAACGTTCTCAAACGGCGCTTACAGGTTAGACCAACCTAATGGAGACCTCATAATGGCTCCTATCAATGGCAAATTCTGAAAAGGTACTATGCTTAAACTCCTCTGCTCAAGTGGAATAAGGCGATCTTATTCTAACAAACTACTTCAAAAACAAACTTTAGTCCAAGCATATCCTATCATGTCCATATAACCTCTGAATAGATATGCCCTGCTAAAGCTTACCGAGAGTATATCACGTCCCTATTACCTCTGATATAACTTTTACCCAAACCTGCCATTTACATTCCGAAATGATGGGTCAGATGAAAAGCCTCTTTATTATTCCCAAAAAAGTGCAAAAGTATATTTGAAAAGCAAAAGCAAAAGTACATCACTTAGGGGGAGCGGTCAGGTCGCGAAGCTGCTGCACCAGTACGGCCATCCTCTCATCCCTAGAGTTCAAAACGTCGGCACGAGCCCGCGCCAACCTTGCTGCATCATTGTTCAGAGCAACTAACTCAGACCGAGCCTGCACAAAATCAGCATGGATAACACCCACACGCGTCAGATTCTGCTGAACGGTCGCCCGTCATTCCTTCAGCACATCTCGGGACGCCGATAAAGAGAGAGCCTTCGCCTCTGCTCGAGTGAGCTCATCCTTCAAAATGCGGACCCTCACTGCCTCTTCCTCATACTCGGCTTCGTACTGGGTCAACTCGGGGACGATGTACCACAACTGGACGCGCTCATGATCCATCTCCTGCAACTGAGCTACGATGGACTTATTCAGAGGCTCCATCTGTTCAGCAAGATGCACAGTCAAGGAGTCGTATCTAGCTTGGACGAGACCGTCAATATTGCCTCGAGCCAGCTGCAAGTATTCGTTAATAGGTTGCTCCAAACCATTAACCATCGCCTCCAGCGCGTCAGCTACCCCGGTGTCGCCAAATTCCCTGATCGCCTCTATCGAGAACCGAGATGACCTCTTCAGCGACGCAAAGTCCAGCTTCTTCGCCAACACCATTGACATTAGCGTTCTCAAAGTGGTGTAGAAGATGCCGGTGTACTGCTCGATCAGCGCAACTAGATCCGAATGGACACGGGGAGTGTCCGCGATGGTGACGACTTCCCCTACAGGAATAACCACAGACGATGTTGCCACGGCCGTCACCTCAACAAAAGGTACGACGAAAGAAGAGCGCCAACACAGGACGTAGTGACCGACGTGCTCAAAAGAGGCACTGTCGCAATGACAGGCTCGTCCTCCTCTTGAGATATCGGGGTCTCTTCGACAGGCGAGCCAGCACCGAAAGATGTTTCCTCTTCGAAATCAGCCACCTCCGTGTCACCACTAGGACCTGACACAGAGCCGAAGGGCGCGTCTACATCGCCCTCTCCGAAGAGGTCTTCCCTTGAAAAGAAGACAAAAGGAAGTTAATATCAACATAATATTAATTTTCCTAAAGAAGAGGCATAAAAGACGACATTTACCCATGGCCGACGGCATATATGTCGCATCTGCAGCCTGTACAGCTAAATCATTTCTTAATGATGCTGGGCAAGCTGTCATACCTGGAGAAAGGGGTCTGCGAACTGACATTGGCAAGTAGTCTTCCAGGTCCTCCTCAAATTCCAACCGAGGCTCATCGGCTGGAATCTCACTAGGTGCGCTCACAGGCGCGGCAGGAGTCCTTCCCGATGCCGATCCGGCTAGAGGTATACGGAACTTTATTATACTCAGCCCCGAAGGCGACCTCGTTCCACTACCTGAAGCAGTAGCAGCAACGGCGGCATCCAGCTGAGATTCTCCGGCACCACCAGCCGGAACTGTAGAAGGTCCCTCTCTAAAAGGCGAGGAACCTCCAATCAAAGGATCATTCCCAACACGGGGAGATGCAAGCTCACCTCCAGGAAACTCAATACCAGGAATTCGGAGAGGACGATTAACCGTCTTCTTCTTCCTCTTGCGAGGGGAAGCCTTCTTGGGGGCAGGAGCCCTTCGCTTCCCAGAAACTACCAAAGCCCCTGCAGGTGGAGGTACTTCGCCCCTAGGTACCGACACCAGAGGCTCATCCGGGGTAACGGACTCCTCACCCTCGTCGGAAGAAACCGAGGGGACTTCGACCCTTCCCCCAGGCTTGGAAGAGGGCACCCTAAAACTTCCATGCATATCAAAATCGCGATGGAAGGTGTTCGTTGCCACATAGAACTGGGCATACGAGTGGAGGATGCGTAGCTCCGTGGAGAGTGTAATGACGGGCACAGTAAAAATTGCCCCAGTGCAGCCCATGATAAAATATCACCATCCCCTCGCTCCATCAATGAGTCTACCTCTGGACCTGTAGCTGGTGACGGCGTTGCCCACGTGCAACTGATCATACCCAAACTGCCTGGCAAACTGACTGGGCAAGTAGGGTTCCAAGAAGCAATGGTCTTCGCTTTGTACAGCAGATGGGATGGTCTGATACAGACCAACCAATTAAAAGCTTCGGGAGAAAGAGTGGTCTTCTCTCTACCCGAATCCTCGAGCCTAATCCCCGATTGATTGCGGTGTACAGAAGGGACGGTGCAAAAGAGCTTCCAACTGTGACTCAAGCCCAGCGCCCGCTGACAGTCTATAACTGTATTCATATTCCAGGAAGACTTCTGGTAGTTCAACAAGAAACTACCCCCCGAACTACTGCCAGAACTGGGAGACATCATCCGGGGGTTGTGGAGAATTAACCATCCCATCAAATACAGGTATGGTAATTCTACCCTGGGGAAGCTATCGCGCCGAATTTCATCAACAAGCAGCCCGTCCGTCATGGCCCTCAGGCCAACTTGTATACGGCACACCATGGCAGGGAGCAAGCCCAGTCTTGCCCCAAACACCAGACACACTGCAGGCCATAGCGTGTTGCGGTGAATGCGGTCTGCAGATGCGATGCCAGGTACCACCAGTCGGTACAGTCATATGGAGAGGAAGCCAGCCAGTTGAGCTTCCCTGGACAGAGGCCTTCGGCAGCGCCTCAGATAACTATAGGCCTTAGTGCCTACAGGATACGTTCCCGTCCCTTCGTCGAGGAGCCGGTCCGGAGCACCAGCATCCACCATGAGATCGTCAACTACCTGAGCATTAAGCACACTCAGGGGATTCACAGGAAGATCCTTGCAGTCCTGGGCCTGTGAAAGAAGAGATAGGACGTCCATTTACTGGTGTGAGCCAAATCGGAAGGCTCATCATAAAAAGCGGTGCAAGCAAGGTAGTGGCACATCAGCTCCTGGTACACTTCCACTACCCGAGGGTCTGAATCCCCCAGCTCCCGGTTCGTGGGAACATACTCTTCATATGGAGTATCCCCCATTGGCAGTCTCGAGATCTCTGCCATCTCATGGAGGGCCAATCCCAACTCCCCCAATAGAGTGGCAAAAGTCCCGGTGAGCGAAATATATCGCTCCATCAGTGCCAGAAACAGGTTGGGTTAGGAGGTAACCCGACACTGGTGGCACTCACAGCTGCAAACAGACCAATCTTCTCCAGCTCGGTCTGAAAATGTTTCAGGGCCCAATCAACTAAGCGAGCCCATCGGAGATTTGTAGGGAAGATCCACCCGCCGCACCGAGGGTTCACCTTAGGGTATACTCCCCCGCGCCCCATAAAATCATTACAGAAAGTCGACAATTGGACCGACTGGATCACCAAACTGTCTTCACTCGGGACACTGCCCGGGTATAGCCCCCTGAACGACGTCATAGAGCCGGAAGGGCGGCTGACAAACGATCCCTGGTCAGCTCCTCTCAGATGAAAGATCTTCCCCGGCTTGCTGTGAAGATCGGGAGTCAGCGTCCACGACATCCTCCTGGGATGCGTAGCATGGAAGAAGGCCGAGATGGGATAGTCTCTCGGCATATTGGGCAGGTACAAGACCAGACCCTCGGCAGGGAAAACCCAAAGTTCTCTCTTGGGCTTCGTCTAGGACTGCTTATCAATCATGTCCCCGAAGAGAAAAGCCGGCTTTATGTACTGGTCCCCATCTATGTAAGTCAGGGGCTCTCTGTTGATCAAGTTCAGCAGCGTTCGCTCGCCCTGAGCCGATATCAGAATTTCCCTTCCTTCGGGATACTGGGGTCCGGAGATTGGAAATGTCACGTGCGACAGATCCTCCAGATAGTTGGAGTACAGCATCCCGGCGGCAGAGCCCATCACTTCAGCTAGCGGAGACTCATGCAAGTTAACTACAAAAGTACAAGAGAAACACGTCAGTTTCTATAACTAGACTTGCAGCATCCGCCAAAAATCAACAGTCTGTGCTGTACGCCAAGACTGTAAAACTTGAGCTTTTACGCTGGAATCCATCTCCTAAACGTAAAATTCAATATTGGCAGTATACGGTCCGTGCTCTACGCCAGACTGGTTAAAATTGAGTCTTTACGCCGGAATTTTCATCCACAAGCGTAACACTCAAATTTTATACACCAAGTTTCGACAGTCAAAGCTTTTACGCCCGACTGCGAAAAAATGGAGTCTTTACGCTGACACATTAGAAATGTGGGCGTAAAAAGTGAAACGTCTCTGTGCATCATCTTCCTCAAAGAGGCTATCAGCACAGGAGATGACCTAGCATGGTCACTTTCAACGTGTGCGAAAGATTTTCAGTCGTTCTTATTTATCCCAAAAGCTCTACCATTCAGGCCGGGAGCACTGCTCGTCGGTGGGATGCTCCGCTCAGAATGGGGTTCGTCCTGTCCAACCAGAGACGCTCTCGCTTGAGCGAAAGGACGAGAAGAAGAATCGACCTTCTTTCCCTTAGTGGAGGAGGATTGTTTCGAGGCCATTACTGGAAACTTTGAAGACTCGAAGAAGAAACGAAGAAGAACTCGAATAGTCGAATGCTTTCTCTCGTAGAAGACGGATGGAAAGTTTTTTTCTCAGAAACTTGGGATATATATAGAGTTCGGATGGACTCCTCGGACCCCGAACCAAATCTCCTAATTAATATTCGGTTATGATTGGGTCCTACGTCAGCCTATTATTCAAAGAAGGCGGACAGTCAGCGAATTCGAAAAGTTTTTTGCGCAAAGCAGGTTCATGGTTTCTATGCTAAGGAGCTTTCTACGCTCGACAGCTACAGATCTACGGTTTTACGCTCGCAAGCTATAAGTCTATGGTTTTACGCCCGGATGCCTTTGTGCTCGGTAGCTTTTATGCTCAAGAGGCTACAAACCTACGACTTCACGCTCAGCAGATACCAAATCGATGATCTCACGCTCGATGGCGCTTAGTTTACGCTCAGAGGCGACAGATCCACGACTTCACGCTCGAAAGATTTCCTTTTTCACAGGCTACAAATCTACAGTTCTACGCTAAGGAGCTTTCTACGCTCGACAGCTACGAATCTACGGCTTTACGTTCAACGGCTAGAAGTCGGGTTTTACGCCCGGATGCCTTTGTGCTCGGTAGCTTTTATGCTCGAGAGGCTACAAACCTACGACTTCACGCTCAGGAACTACAAGCTTATGATTTCACGCTCGGTGGTGTTTAGTTTATGCTCAGAAGCTACAAACTTATGATTTCACGCTCCATGACTTCCCGCACATCTGAAAGATACGCCGGCCAGAGTACGCGTACATCTGAACGGTTCTCAAGATGGTCAATTGCAAGAATTCCCACAGAAGATACTCCTTCTTGACCTCAAGATATCCCAAGTACCCGAAGCATACAGAGTTCAAAAAATTACTCTTCTTCATGGGTCAATTCGAAGTTCATCCAGACTCCAGTCTGAATATTTTATCTACCAAGATGGCAACTCAGTTTGACAGCCATTTCTCGCCCTGTTACAAAGGAATTTTCGAGAAGTCATTCTTGAAGATGATGTCTGAACAGAAATTCTGTTTATCAGAAGTAACAGTTCAGAATTCTACGCGGTTCCTCACTCCTAAACAGCGGGAGAGTTCGAAACACTCGAATGCTAAAGCGACTTTTTACGCATCCCTAGATAATGCATAAAAGACAGGACAGGACCTAGCACTCTTTCTAAACAGAGTCCGCGTAAAGAATCAAACGTGTCAAAGCTACACATATTCAGACTTCACAGCAACAAAGTATGGCAAGATGATCATATGCACGGAAGAAAGACGATTTTATTAAAGATTAAAGTCATGATTACATATGAGGGAAATCCAGTCTACATGGGTTTTTCTTTATTTTCTTCATGATTACATATGAGGGAAATCTCGTCTACAAAGGACTTCCTCATCGTCGCCAGAAGGCCACCCCCCAGAATCTGTTCTGCCAGGTTCTTGCATGGGCGCCAATTCTTCATCCTTCCTCCAGCAGTTGGTCGGTTTCCGCAACCGACTAAAATGATAAATGGAGGGAGAGTACAAACTGGGCCTGCCTAAATTAGGCAGATCCCATGCTCCGTGCACCGTGACAGTTTGAGTTGAGGTATTTCGCCCAACTCAATACTCGAGGTCAGAGCTAGTTGCTGCTCTCGTCTCCGGAGGTAACGGGAGAAGGCGCCACTTGCAAGCAGCGTGGTGAAATATGATTCTTTCTCTCTCCCGAAGAACCACCATACAAAGTTGCTGATTATCCCGAGCAAAGGAGGCTATGATATCCTTCCATGATCCATCGTTGCAGAGGACATTTGCTCGAAGACGCCGTCTTTTTCGGCTCCTTACATGCTGGAAGAACATGGTCTTCTTCTTCCTCAGATCGACCCGACGAACTCCGGCGATCATCTCTGTGTGGCAAAAGGAATGCGGGGAGAACAGGTTAACTCCTCAGCCTTTTTATAGGCGAGAGAGGTCACACCGATCCCCAATAAATCTGCCATAAAGTTAGCCTCGACCGTTTCAAAACTACATTCAGAAGCATTTCGAGTTACGAGGAGCGGTTCATGCTTCATTCAAAGCGTTTCAAATTACGAGGAATTTAAAAGCTTTGAAGGGGGTCTTGTGGATGCATGAAAAATACGTTGGATAGCTCTACGCAGCATATTGATACAGAACAGCGTAAACAGAGGACTTCAGAGCCATCAAGCGTGCAACAGAGCTTTTTTCTGCTGAACACAGCGTGAAGTATAAGCTCAAAAGACCAGCCGCATAGTGCAGTATGTCCAGGCTGCTTCAGCGTAAACAGGGTGCTTCATCGCCTTTATGGCGTAAAACTCATCCGCTTTCAAATACAGCATTGAAGTGTACGAGGGACGCTTCGTATTCTTCGAAATGAACCTGTCAGATCCTATAATGAACCTATCAAATCCTGCAATAAACCTGACGTCTGAACTTCTGACAAAGGGATACTGCTCGACTACCCAGGCGACGGCTATAATGATGGCGCGACACTGCAACCCAGGCTGTCATTTACTGCCATTTCCTTTGTGTAAACCGCTTTTACGTGCACAGAGGAATACGCTGCCAAGTTTTACACAGGCAGATGAGAGCTCCTTACGCTCCACGGAGGACAAACTGCCTGCCACGTCAAAAGCTGCACTTTATACGGGATTCGAGGCATGTCCCTGCATTTTATGCACAGAGCGGTGACAGGCTCTCAAGGCACGTCTCTGCAATTAATGCGCCGAATACTGACAGATACCCAAGGCACGTTTCTGCGTTCGATGCACAGAAGGGTAACAGACCGTCAAAAACATGCCTCTGTATTTAATGCGCGGGATAAGGGCCGATCTCTGCATTTAATGCAAGAGATTTGATTATATCTCCAAAAGCCATAATTTCGGCTAAGACGTCCACATCATCTCGGCTTCTACGCCTACTCGGCCTCTATGACCACTCTGGCACGTCACGCAGCGGCTTCTACGCCCATTCATCTTTTGTGCCTGCTCGACCTCTATGACCACTCGGCTTCTACGCCCACTCGGCCTCCATGACCGCTCGGCTTCTATGCCTATTCGGCTTCTATGCCGGTTTGATAACTATTTGGCTTCTATGCCATGGTGACAGACATTTGGCTTCTACGCCAACCTCTTCTACACGAGGGATACCTACCTACGTGGCTTCTACGTTGTGATCTTCGCAGCAGTTATATGCGTTTTGTCCCTTAGTTGGACCCGCGTCACACGCTCATTCAAAAGATCATCTATACGCAGGCATTGGTTATTTTAACCGTTGTGTAAAAGGGTGTTGTACTTTCTACTACTCAGTTTTTATACCGACTGAGTGGTCACTGTCACTAAAACTCTATAAATAGAGACCTCTATCAACAGAGGACAAGGTCGAATTCCCAAAAAAAAAGATCGAACCAGGTCGAAGGTCGGAAAATTGGTCAAGGAAACCAATATCAGATCCAGGGTCGAGAAATCAGAGATTGAAGAGAGGTCGCAGAATCCTTGAGAGAGAAGAATCCAGAGCTCAAGCAAAGAGTGGGGATCAACGACTTTGGCATCGTACATCCATCCTCTTTTGCAACCTTCGAAGCTGTTCCCCGTCTTCCACGGCACTTTTTCATCATCGTGTGGTCCAAGGGCTAAAGTGATCGGCTACAGATCAGACACCCATAGCAATATTTATCCAGATTAAATAAATTGTACTCCCACATCCTCGTGTAGGATTAATATTGTACAAGCTTGTTTGTAAACAAAAGAAGGAAAGGGTTTTCTTTCGCAATAAAGAACCCGCCGTTCGTTACTTCCTTTTAACGACACCCCTTCCGTTTCAATTTTATCCGAAACAATGACGCCTTGAACTCGACCTTCCTCTAGGAATATGAAAAGCCTTGTTTACTGACGCAAATGTTGGTTCTTCTTCCTGTAATGACAAAGAGTAATTCAACCGGTCGAAAACTGACCGTTTTGCTTTAAAACAGCAATAATTGATTACAACCTTATGACTATTACAACAGTGTTCTCTAGGGGGTGTAATAGATATATTAGAAGATCCCCTGTCTTTGCATTTCTGGATCAAGAAATCACGCAAATCAGGGAGATTATCAGAAGAAGAAGAAGGCTTATTCTGTCTTTTATATCAGTAGGAGCGTGGAGATTAGGAACCATAACCCTTTCTCTGCCGTAGGAATATAGCAGTTATCCTATATGAGTAGCATACGATCCATCATCTATGTGAGAAGCGTATTTTCCGTGAAACGGGTCTTCTTTACGCGGACAGACTTATCCTGGCATAATTTGGAGTTTTGCACAGGTTCGCATAAAACAGGGAAAGTCCTCAACCGGCCTTCAGCGTCACGCGTAATCTGGAGAGCGGGAACTCTCTTCTTTTGCGGGCGTAACAGCTTAGAGGTTAAAGGATTCGCCACTTGTTTTCATTTAATGTGAGCAAAGGGCCCATCTGCCTCATCATAGACAGGAAATGTATTTTTACACGCAGGGCACGGTTGAAATTTTTGCATTGGCACTGAGGCCTTGCAAGAAATTGTGTCTACCACGTCACAGACGGGAGACAAAAGTTTACACGCATGGCGCGTCTGAGACTTCTGGATTGGCACTGGGGCATTACCAGAAGTCTTGTCTGCCACGTTACAAATGGGAGACGAAGTTTTACGCGCAGGGCGCGTCTGAGACTTCTGGATTGGCACAGGGGCATTGCCAGAAGTCTTGTCTGCCACATTACAAATGGGAGACAAAGTTTTATGCGCAGGGTGCGTCTGAAACTTCTGGACTGGTACTGAGGCATTACCAGAAGTGTTGACAACCATGTCACAAACGGGAGACAAATTTTTACGCACAGGGCGTGTTGGCTGTGTCGTCACAACCATGTTGATCAGTGAGAGAGAGCTTACAGGAAGGATAAAGGACGTCTTAGGCATCCATACTTTATGCAGCTTCCTGTTGTTCTGGACAGAGGAGGAATGAGAGCCACCCCCTGCGTGAAGCATATCTTCATAGGCAGATTGGTCGAACTGGACGACCAAATTCTTCCTCGTTGATCCGACGGATACAGCATCGTGTTGAGCAATTGCTTTCTCGTTAGAGGAGAAAGTCATCCCCAGCAGAGTCGCCATTTCTTGTTTGCGGGATTTAAACAAAGAGGTTTATACGAAACCTTTGCTTGCAAACTTTAAAAAAAGAGTACAATTAATCCTATACGAGGATGTTAAGTACAATAAAATGATTCTAGGAAAGTATTGCTATAGGAATCTGATCTGCGGTCGATCACTTTGTCCCTTGGACCACACGATGATGAAAAAGTGTTGTAGAAGAAGAAGAAGAATCTTCAAAGGTTGCAAGTGGGATTGAATTCCCGTTGCCGAAGTTGTCAACCAACACTCTCTGTCTGTGCTCTCTCTCTCTCTCTCTCTCTCTCTCTCTCTCTCTCTGATCTCTAATTATGCCATTTCCGGTCTCTGTCTGTGTGTCTATGTTCCTTATGACCAAGGGTCTCTATTTATAGAGATCTATGACATAATTGTCTAGGTTGGCGTAAAAGGCCAAACTATGAAGAGAGTTGCATCTTTTACGCTGCGGTTATGACAACTGCTACCCACGTTCCCACGGTCTTCTAAATCTGCGTATGACACGTATCCCATTACAAGGTAACGCATATAACTGCTTCTTGAAGATCATGGCATGCAAGCCACGTAGGTAACTGCCCCTGCATAAAGATGGTTGGCGTAAAAGCCAAATAACTGTCTTGTTGGCGTAAGAGCCAAGCTGTGGAGAAGAAGACTTCTTTTACGCTGCAGTTATGATAACTGCTACCCCACATTCCAATTGTCTTCTGAATATGCGTATGACACAAGTCCCTTCATGGGATAACGCATATAACTACTTCTCGAAGATTATGGCATGCAAGCCACGTAGGTAACTGCCCCTGCGTAAAGATGGTTGGCGTAAAAGCCAAATAATTGTCTTGCCGGCGTAGAAGCCAAACTCTGTTTAAAACTTGATAATGCATGAATAGTAGATAACCAGCGTAAAATAGCCAATTATCCATCACGACTGAGGTCTTGAGCGTATTCTGGGCTAAATAGCCTTATCACGTACCTTTGCAAATATTGCCGAGTTGGCGTATTTCGAGGAGATAGCATACGGCGTACTCCTTATAGTTGAAAATAGCCTGGTTGGCGTAGAATGCAAGGATGGTGATGTGAGCGTATTAGTCCCAGTCTTAGCTTTCCCATTCATGACAAATATTTTTAAAAATAGAACGATATCTCATGCATTAAATGCAGAGATATGCCTCAATCTCGTGCATTAAATGCCGAGATTTGCTTCTAGTTCTGTAAGAGAAACAGCTTTTGACGTGGCGTCTGATTTCGTCTTATCTTGAGCGTAAAAACTCATTTATGCCCATGTAGAATAGGCAGCATATTCTTTGAATACATAAAAATGACTTGTATCAAGAATATGTCAAGCCTGGGTCTCTGTGCAAAATCATTATCACAGCCGTCCTCTCGATCATCGTGCAGTACTTTTGTCAGGAGTCAGGTTCACTGTTTTGTTTGGCAAATTCATCCGAGGAATACGAAGAGTTCCTCGTACAACTTTATGCTGCATTAAAGACAAACATTATTTAAACTTTATGCTGGACGGTAAAGCAACCTTTTACGCCGAAACAATCTTGAGGCGCTATTTTACGCGGACAGCTCTGAAGCCCATATTTTACGCCAAACGGCTCTGAGGCCCTGTTTTACGCGAACTTCATGTATGTTGGGGGTTTTTACTGTATAATACGCGTACGATTCCCCAGCGTATTTCATGCTTCTACAGTGGGCTGAATTGGTCAATCCATCCACGATGACCCAAATCGCATCCTTCCCTCCTGGAGAACGCATAAGTCTCGAAACAAAATCCATGGTCACTTGTTCCCACTTCCACTCGGAATGGGTAAAGGCTTAAGCAATCCTCCTGGTCTCGGTCTCTCTGCCTTGACCCGTTGGCAAACTAAGCATCTGGACACGAAGTTAGCTACCTTCCACTTTATGCCATACCGCCATACATGCTCCCTCATGTCTCTATACATCTTATTAGTACCTGGATGCATAGAGTATTGAGAATGATGCGCCTCCTGCAGAATCTCCTTGCGTAATGCTCCTTTTGGTACACATAACCTGGTACCGTGTTGCAATGATCCATCATTTGCGACGATAAAGTCCTTTGCCAGCCCGATCTGAACCTGTGCTCTGATACTCCTCAGAGACTCATCCTTATACTGTTCAGTTCTAACCCGGTCTATCAGCTCTGACTGCACCTGAAGTTCCCATATCTATGTCGCGACTCCAGGAATCAATACCTCAATGCCCAAACTGCCAAGATTTGTCAATAAATGTCTATCTCTAGTCAAACATATAGCCACGGGATACCTGCTCAAAGCATCCGCGACTACGTTGGCCTTCCCTGGATGGTACTGTAAGGATATGTCAAAGTCTTTCATCAGCTCCAACCATCGCCGCTGCCTCATGTTGAGCTCTTTCTGTGTAAACACATACTTTAAGCTCTTATGATCTGTGAAGATCTCTACTCTCTCTCCATATAAATAGTGTCACGACCCGCACCCGGTATAGGGCACGAGAGTGTGGGTACGTCCAGCCTATGCTACAGTATCGGCGGTAGAACGATGTCTAGGTCACAATAATACTATATAACTAAATACCTGTCAATGATATCAATCACCATAAGGAGGACAATATACACCTCATAATAGCTTATAATGTAAACTCAATCACAACAGCTATAAAGTATAAGGCACGATAAGAGATAAGAGGAATGACATAGTTAAATACCATGTCTCAAAATATAGATAAATCACAGTCTAGTTGTCCAACATAAAGTCTCCACAAGTCTCCAATTAAACTTAACATAAGTCTAAATATAAACTGAAATAAACCATCATATACTTTAAATAGAATTAATACTACGCACATAGATATATTAGCCATGTACTAGGGATACATGTTCAATACATACACGTATGTATAAATATACTAAATTTGAGAATTATACTATATATATATATATATATATATATATATATATACTAATCGGGCTCATATACATCTAGATATATACTATGTACATACAATCATACCAATATACCATCATATACTAAATACCATGTCTAAATACGTATGCAATATGATGGTAAAGTACGTGGGTGAGTATACGTATACGTGCACGTGAGGGGGAAATCGAACCTGGGTACGCGAAAATAAGGGGTTCGATGTCGAGGTGGCTGCTCCGGTCGAGTTCAGCAAGGTCAGCGGGTCTTCGGTCGTGCAGGCGAATCATCGTCGGCTTTCAGGCGGTTGTCGATGCGGTCTGTAACGAGTTATCGACGAGACTGGATGTACAGCAGATCCGCGACGCTGCTGCAGATTTCCGATCGTCGATCAGAGGCGGGGATAAAGGCGGGATGGCGTCGGCTTCGATCAGGCGGTGCTGGCGGGGTTGATGGAGGTCTAGGCGAGCGGCTGGAAGCGCATGGCGGTTCTGAGGAGTCGGGGACGGTCGTCGTTCGGTGCAGCGGGTTGTGGAGAAGGACGGTGAGGCGGCGGCTCGGGTCTTCATGGTCTGCTTTCGAGGGAAGGAGGTCTGGATGTGCTCGGAGATGGGTAGCTCAGGCGTGAAGGTGGCCGGGGGACTGTTTAGGCGGGTGCAGCGGAGGAATGGCGAGGTCGTCCGGCGGGGTCGTGGATGACTCCGGTGGGAAGAGTCGGGGAACAGGTGGGAAGATGGGAAGGAAAATTTTGGTCGACTGTGTATAGGTTTGTTTGGTTGAAAAAGAAAAAGGAAAAGTAACATGGGTATTTATATAAAGGTATAATGGGTTGACCTAGAATTAGGCTTTGTCAAATCCCTCTTGGGATTGGGCTTGTCATGGATAATTCAATGGCTAGGATTTACATGAATTCAAAAGAAATTGCTAGAAATGCATTGGTTCAATGGTTTGAAGCCATGGTTCAAGGAGGTTGATGTTGCAATTGCACACTCCCAAAAATTATAGAAAAATACACGTGAAGGGAACATAGGTTTATTTATGTGCCGTGTCCAACGGGGTGGATAGCTCAATGCACTTTTGCACAAAAGTGCCCAACAAATGGAAATTTCATAAAGTGAGATTTATGGTTTAATTTATTAAAATAATGCAAGTGGTGTTCTAAAATTAATTAGAAGTAGAAGGGACTGAATTTAAGTAGGACACAAGGGTCATAAATAAAATAGACTTGGAATAGAATATTACCCTAATTTGGGTTGCTCTAAATGGGTCGAGATTGTGTCTCCAATTTTGATTGGAACACACAAGGATACAAGGCTTGATTTATATTGAATTAGAATATAATCGGTCGTGACGAATGCTGTGCGACTAAAGTGAATCACATTAAGACATGGTTATGAGTCACACAAAGATCAAAGTAATAGTTTGGTACGTCTAGGACAAGGGTGTGAAATCAGTTGGAAGACAATGGCTAATATAGTGCTCTAATTATCGAAACAACGGTAAAGTGCAGCAATCAATTAAAAATCACCACAATTTACATATAATTAATTATCATGCAATTATTTACACATTAATTATGAAAAGACAAAAATACCCCCTAAACTGGAATATGGGGGTGACAAGTCTACCCTCCTTAAAAGAATTTTATCCTCGAAATTAAAATGAACTAACACAAGGACAAACAATCAAACAATGAATTATACCTCAAGTCTCGAAGAGATACGGATACTGCTCGCGTATTTTGTTCTCTCTTTCCCAGGCTGACTCTCCTAGAGAGTGATGTCTCCATGCGACATGAACCAAAGGAATAGTCTGGTTCCGCAATGCCTTCTCTCTACGATCCAAGATCTCAACGGGTTATTCAGGATAGTTGAGTGTCGGTCCAACTTCGATCTCCGAGTGATCTAGTACATGACTAGGATCTGCCACATACCTTCTCAGCTGCGACAAGTAGAATACGTCATGCACTCCATCTACAGAAGGCGGCAAGTCAAGTCTATAGGCCACTACACCGACCCTTGCAAGAATACGGAAGGGCCCGATGTAACATGGACCAAGCTTTCTGCCTCTGCCAAAACGAATCGTGTCCCGTGTCGGAGAAATTCGTAGGAACACCAAATCGCCAACCTAGAACAAATAATCTTAACACGCAATCTAAAACAAAATAATCTCAAAACAAATAAAATAAAACTTATACCTGAAACTCTAGGGGTCTACGGTGGCTATCGGCCCAATGCCGTTGTCTGTCCTGTGCCACTCGCAGTCTGTCTCTGATAAGTTTCACCTTTTCTACTGCATCCACGACCATTTCTGGTCCTAACAAAGCTCTCTCTCCAACATCATCCCAAGATAATGGTGTACGACACCTTCGTCCATATAAAGCCTCGAATGGTGACATCTCAATACTGGCCTGGTAGTTGTTGTTGTAAGCAAACTCTACTAGGTGTAGATGATCCTCCCAAGAACCTCCGAAATCCAAAACGCAAGTATTGTCTCAGAGTCTGAATAGTCCTTTCAGACTGTCCGTCTGTCTTGGGGTGATACGCGGTACTGAACTTGAGTTGAGTGCCCAAGCTAGACTGCAGACTCCTCCAGAAATGGAAAGTAAAACGACTATCCCGATCTGAGATAATACTCATAGGAACTCCATGTAATCTGACAATCTGCTGCACGTACATCTCTGCTAGCTTCTCCGTCGATGTACCCACTTTGAAAGGTAAGAAGTGGGCTGATTTGGTCAACCTATATACGATGACCCAAATCGCGTCCTTTCCTCTTGGAGAACGAGGAAGTCCTAAAATAAAATCCATAGTCACGTGCTTCCACTTCCACTCTGGAATGGGTAAAGGTTGAAGCAATCCTCCTGGCCTCTGTCGACCTGCTTTTACCTGCTGGCACACTAAACATCGGGCTACAAAGTGTGCTACTTCGCGCTTCATACCATACCACCACACATGCTCCCTCAAATCTCGATACATCTTGTTGGCTCCGGGATGCATCGAGTACTGAGAGCGATGTACCTCCTACAAAACATCTTTGCACAGCTCTCCATTTGGCACACAGATCCTCGTACCATGCCGTAGGGATCCATCATCCACAATAGTGAAGACGTCTATCAATCATGTCCGAACTTGTGCCCTGATATTCCTCAGAGTCTCATCATCATACTGAGCAGCTCTAATTCTGTCCATCAGCTCCGATTATATCTGCAATCCCCATATCTGAATCTCAACTCCTGGAACTAGTACTTCAATTCCCAAACTCTCAAGATCAGCTAATATATGTCTATCTGAAGTCAAACACATAGCCATCGGATACCTGCTCAAGGCATCGACGACTATGTTGGCCTTTCCTGGGTGGTACTGTAATGAGATATCAAACTCTTTCATCAGCTCTAACCACCTTCTCTGCCTCATGTTCAGCTCCTTCTGTGTAAACACGTACTTCAAGCTCTTGTGGTCTGTGAAGATTTTTACACGCTCTCCGTACAGATAGTGTTTTCACAGCTTTAGGGCGAAGATAATTGCTGCTAACTCCAGATCGTGAGTGGGGTAGTTCTTTTCATGAGGGCGCAATTGTCTTGAAGCATAGGCAATTACTTTTCCATGTTGTTGAAGAATGCATCCCAAGCCTTTTCCTGAAGCATCACTGTAGATAGTAAATCCACCTGTCCCTGACGGCAACGTCAAAACTGGTGTTGTCGTCAATCTCTTCTTCTTCTCATCAAATGCGGCTTGATATTCCTCTGTCCAGACAAATTCCAAATCTTTCTTGGTCAGCCTAGTCATTGGTTCTGCAATCTTGGAGAAGTCTTGTACAAATCTTCTGTAGTATCCTGCTAGTCCGAGAAAGCTTCTGATTTTTGCTACCATACTGGGGGTAGCCCATAACTCAACTGCTTCGATCTTCTTTGGGTTAACTGAGATTCTGTTACCTGTTACCATATGTCCAAGAAATTTTACCTTGTCAAGGAAGAACTCACACTTTGAAAGCTTTCCGTACAACTTCTCTCTCCTGAGAGTCTCTAAGACCATCCTCAGGTGCTCTTCTGGGGTCTTTGAATATATTAGAATGTCGTCAATAAACACCACTACGAACTTGTCAAGGTATTGGTGGAATACCTTGTTCATCAAGTTCATAAATACTGCTGGTACATTGGTTAAACCAAACGGTATTACCGTGAATTCAAACAGGCCATATCTGGTCCAAAAGGCTGTCTTCGGTATGTCTTCTCTTTTCACCTTCACCTGGTGATAGCCTGACCTCAAGTCTATCTTTGAAAACACCTTTGCTCTGCTCAACTGATCGAAGAGATCATCTATCCTCGGCAGCGGGTATTTGTTCTTGATAGTGAGGTTGTTCAGAGCTCTATAGTCGATATACATGCATACCGTGTCGTCCTTCTTTGGTACGAATAATACTTGTGCTCCCTATGGCGATGAACTGGATCTAATGAAACCTTTGTCTTGCAGCTCCTCTACTTGTTTCTTCAGTTCTACCAACTCGTTGTTGTTGACTCTATAGACATGTTGCGAAATAGGCTCCGCTCCTGGTATCAAGTCTATAGAGAATTCAATATTTCTGTCTGGCGGCAAACCTGGCAACTCCTCTGGAAATACATCCAGGAACTCCGCTATCAATGGATGTGGTAACTCCTCTT
This sequence comes from Iris macrosiphon, assembly GCA_036927795.1. Classification (NCBI taxonomy): domain Eukaryota; kingdom Viridiplantae; phylum Streptophyta; class Magnoliopsida; order Asparagales; family Iridaceae; genus Iris; species Iris macrosiphon. The sequence goes on along the minus strand of JAYESA010000015.1, from coordinate 85,753,071 downwards.
CTTCCATCTTGGCTCCACAAAAAGTGCCTCTGCTCCGCTCCACTGCTCCTTTGGTTATCTCAAACTCTGGCTCTCCTGGTGGTCGAAATACTACTCTACCTCTGTAACAATCTATAGAAGCATGGTGTCTACTCAGCCAGTCCATTCCGAGTACAATATCGTATCCCGGGAGTGGCATGACGAGTAAACTCACGCTCAATTCCTGGACTTCCAATAACACTCTCCGATCCTTGCAATAATCACGGACTAGGATAATGCCTCCTCCTGTCGTGATCTTGCAAGTCCTATCTAATGGTTCTGTTTCTAAACGATGCTTAAGAGCATAAGACACAGATACGAAACTATAGGAAGCGCCAGAATCAAATAATGCAAGTGCTGGAATAGAATCGAGAGAAACTGAACCTGAAATCACGTCTCCAGCTGGCTCGGTCTCCTCAGTAGTCATGGCGTAAGCTCGTCCCTGTGGTGCTCCTCTCTACTGCTGTTGGTATTGAGCAAACTTCTGCTGCTATGGTGGAAGTGGAGGTCCTCTCTGCTGGCCTCCTGGTACAATAGGTGCTCTGGCTGGTCCTCTCTAAGGTACTGCTCCTCCCTGGCGAGTCTGAACAGCTGGGCAGTCCCTCAGCTGATGTCCTAACGATCCACATGACAAGCAAGTACCCAACCTCTTCCGGCAGATGTCTCTTGTATGTCCCATCTTTCCGTAATATGCGTACTGGGCAACGGGCTGATTCTGTCTCTGTGGTTATTGCTGCTAGATATGTCCTCGAACTGGTGCCTATTGCTAGTGCTGCTGCTGGTACGGCCTCTATTATGGTTGTTGTTGAAAGTGTGGGCGCTTGGCCTGTCCTGTGTTACCACATGTTCCTCCAAAAGTGTTGTGTCCTCTCTTGGGCCTGAGGTCCAAGTCATCTTTAGCAATCTGGGCATCCATCAGAATACCCTCAAAGGTAGCAGTGCGTTGTCCCGAAGTACGAGACTTGATCCCTCTATTCAATCCCTTTCTGAATTTTTGTGCTCTATCTCCTGGGTCCCGAATCATCGATGGCGCAAAATGACTCAATCGATAAAACTCTGCGGCATATTCGTCGACTGACATGTCTCCTGGGATTAAGTCATAGAACTGACTCTCCAATGCTCCCACAGCTACGTTAGGAAAGAATTTCTCCTTGAAGAGCTCTTTGAAGGCCTCCCAAGTAAGTCCTTCGTCAGCAAGCCTCGACTATGTACAATACCACGTCAGCATGATATTAAACATCTGATTGCCAACAGCCTCTATCTGAAGAATCTTCGGAATCTGTGCTAAGCGCAAGTTCCTCTCTATGTCCTCTAACCAATCATCAGCATAGAGTATTCCTTCTGTGCCTTTGAACTCTCGAGGCATTATTCTCTTAAAGTCCACTATGGTACCTGGCCTCTGTTGTTGCTGGCCATGATGTTGCGGTTGTCGTGCTACTCTCTCCACAGCCTAGAAAGCCACCTGATGAGCATTCTCCATGCTCTCTCTCATAAGCTCTGTCTGCGCCTGGTGTGCTTCGGCTTGCACTCTCTGAGCCTCAGCTTGAACACGCTGAGCTTCTGCTATTACTCTCTGGGCCTCTAGCATGCCCTGCATTAGTGTAAATATTTGTGCCCCGTCAGTGGGCACTCCTCCGGGAATCGGTGCGGGTGGTGGTGGAAGGTTGTCTGTCATAGCTGGGGAATCCTCTGAATAGGTGGAGGAGGAATCCTGTTAGCTGCAGATACTCCCATATGAACAGGAGATGTAAGAGGAACTCCAGGTGTCTGTTCGTCAGGTTGAGATGTAGCAGACCTCTTTGAAGTTGATGTAACACTCTCATAGATCTAGTATTCGGTGGCATCCTGAATACAGATCAAAAGAATCAATTTAAGGTGATAGATACGATATTATCAAGGAAGGACAGTAAAATGCTAAAGGAAGCAATCAATTAGAATAGCATTGTGAAGATCAGAATTTCCTAGTATGATTGAGCATACTCTCATCCTAAATCCTATTTCCTATATCCTATTGCAGGCTCGTTGCAGTACAACTAAGTTGTCGTACTACCACGATATCGCATAATTTGCGAAACTAGGACCTGCATGGGCCACCACTAAAAACGTGTTACGACCCGCACCCGGTATAGTGCACGAGAGCGTGGGTACGTCCAGCCTACGCCGCAGTATCGGCTGTAGAACGTTGTCTAGGTCACAATAATACTATATAACTAAATACCTATCAATGATATCAATCTCCATAAGGAGGACAATATACACCTCATAATAGCTCATAATGTAAACTCAATCACAACATCTATAAAGTATAAGGCACGATAAGAGATAAGAGGAATGACATAGTTAAACACCATATCTCAAAATATAGATAAATTACAGTCTAGCTGTCCAACATAAAGTCTCCACAAGTCTCCAATTAAACTTAACATAAGACTAAATATAAACTGAAATAAACCTCAATAAGTCTCAGATGTATAAGATAAATACTATCTAGGTAGCTGCAGGTGATGTCTCATCTAAAGGAATAGTCTTCTCTAAGATCTCTGGTGTGTAGTATGCATCTATACCCAGTCCATAGTGTGTGGCACAGAAATCCTCAAGATCTTCTGAAAAATATCCAGTCAGGATTGGAACGAAGTACAAGCACTAACAGTAGTTCCACATGTATTGACAAAATCTATAGCACAGTGTAAAGAAATACAAGACAGATATGAATACTAGCAATAAGAAATACTGGAAATAAAGGAATAGATGGAATACTGGAACATATGTCATCATCAATGTACATATAGCAATAAAATAGAAATATAAGTGCACGCTAGAACAATGAACTGGTATATATAAGTGAATGCTAGATCAATATACTAGAGATCCATGTTAAGAACATCTAACTACGTGTGTGAAACATCAGCATATCATGTGATCGGCTTGGGACTGATCAGGCTTGCTATGTATGACTAGCTATGATTCATGTAAGGTCAGGCTAACTATCCGGATAGCTATAATGCAAGCAATAGTCAGGCTAGTCATATATAACAGGCTATGAGGCATGTAATGGTCAGACTGCACCGACGTGAGGTGTGGGTAAGCTATGATGCATGTAAAGTTTGGGTATGATCACATAAGCTACTAATATTTTCCCATTTTTCCCCAACTAGCACGATGGATTCCAATCATGACTCCTCGTGACAGGTCTCGATGATGCCAAATCATGTAAATAACAGTGTCAGAGTCATGTACGCTATACAACAAGAGTTATAGAGATAATCAACATAATGGAAACTATGAGAGAATGTACTCGCCTGTGGTCCTTAGCTGGCAATACCAATGTTCGGGTTTCAAAGTATCTTCTGAAGGATCCAACAGTCCTATAGATATATCATATAACATAACACTGCATCAGACATTACACTACACACACAATCAAACACAATGATCTCAGAGACTACGTTAGGGGGGGTCACGTCTGTAGTTGTTGTGCATAACAGACAGTTAACGATACGGTCTTGCCAGTACGTCGGTGTACATATGGCAGTCTGCTAACATATCACATGGTCACAGGTCAATGTAACTACGGGGTATCCGTGGTAATGCTCGGGTCATCAAGTACATAGTCATATACTTACACATTATTAACTAACATATACAGTACTACTCTTTAGTTACAATCATAATAGATATGTGTATATATATATACTTTAAATAGAATTAATACTACGCACATAGATATATTAGCCATGTACTAGGGATACACGTTCAATACATACACGTATGTATATATATACTAAATTTGAGAATTATACTATATATATATATATATATATATATATATATATATATATATATATATATATATACTAATCGGGCTCATATACATCTAGATATATACTACGTACATATAATCATACCAATATACCATCATATACTAAATACCATGTCTAAATACGTATGCAATATGATGGTAAAGTACGCGGGTGCGCATACGTATACGTGCACGCGAGGGGGAAATCGAACCTGGGTATGCAAAAATGAGGGGTTCGATGTCAAGGTGGCTGCTCTGGTCGGGTTCAGCAAGGTCAGCGGGTCTCCGGTCGTACAGGCGAGTCGTCGACGGCTTTCAGGCGGTTGTCGATGCGGTCTGCAACGAGTTGTCGACGAGACTGGAGGTGCAGCAGATCCGCGGCGCTGCTGCAGATTTTTGGTCGTCGATGAGAGACAGGGATAAAGGCGGGATGGCATCGGCTTCGATCAGGCGGTGCTGGCGGGGTTGATGGCGGTCCAGGCGAGCGGCTGGAAGCGTACGGCGGTTCTGAGGAGTCGGGGACGGTCGTCGTTCGGTGCAGCGGGTTGTGGAGAAGGACGGTAAGGCGGCGGCTCGGGTCTCCGTGGTCTGCTGTCGAGGGAAGGAGGTCTGGATGTGCTCGGAGATGGGTAGCTAAGGCGTGAAGGTGTCCGGGGGACTGTTTAGGCGGGTGCAGCGGAGGAATGGCGAGGTCGTCCGGCGGGGTCGTGGATGACTCCGGCGGGAAGAGTCGGGGAACAGGTGGGAAGATGGGAAGGGAAATTTTGGTCGGCTGTGTATAGGTTTGTTTGGTTGAAAAAGAAAAAGGAAAAGTAACATGGGTATTTATATATAGGTATAATGGGTTGACCTAGAATTAGGCTTGGTCAAAGCCCTTTTGGGATTTGGGCTTGTCATGGATAATTCATTGGCTAGGATTTACATGAATTCAAAAGAAATTGCTAGAAATGCATTGGTTCAATGGTTTGAAGCCATGGTTCAAGAAGGTTGATGTTGCAAGTGCACACTCCCAAAACTTATGGAAAAATACACGTGAAGGGAACATAGGTTTATTTACGTGTCGTGTCCAACGGGGTAGATACCTCAATGCACTTTTGCACAAAAGTGCCCAACAAATGGAAATTTCATAAAGTGAGGTTTATGGTTTAATTTATTAAAATAATGCAAGTGGTGTTCTAAAATTAATTAGAAGTACAAGGGACTGAATTTAAGTGGGACACGAGGGTCATAAATAAAATAGACTTGGAATAGAATATTACCCTAATTTGGGTTGCTCTAAATGGGTCAAGATTGTGTCTCCAATTTTGATTGGAACACACAAGGATACAAGGCTTGATTTATATTGAATTAGAATATAATCGGTCATGACGAATGCTGTGCGACTAAAGTGAAGCACATCAAGACATGGTTATGAGTCACACAAAGATCAAAGTAATAGTTTGGCACGTCTAGGACAAGGGTGTGAAATCAGTTGGAAGACAATGGCTAGTATAGTGCTCTAATTATCGAAACAACGGTAAAGTGCAGCAATCAATTAAAAATCACCGTAATTTAAATATAATTAATTATTATGCAATTATTTACACATTAATTATAATAAGACAAAAATACCCCCTAAACTGGAATATGGGGGTGACAAATAGTGTTTCCATAATTTGAGAGCAAAGATAACTGCTGCCAACTACAAATCATGGGTAGGGTAGTTCTTCTTATGCGGGCATAATTGCCTGGAAGCATAGGCAATCACCTTCCCGTGCTACTGTAACACACAACCCAATCTCTTCCCTGATGCATCACTGTAAATGGAAAATTCTCCTGCTCCTGATGGTAGTGTCAAGATTGGAGCTATAGTCAATATTCTCTTCAGCTCCTCAAATGCGGACTGACAATCCTCATTCCATACAAACTCCACATCCTTCCTGGTCAGCCTAGTCATCGGCTTTGCACGTCTGGAAAAGTCCTGAACAAACCTCCGGTAGTAGCCTGCTAATCTAAGGAAGCTCCTGATCTCTGCTACTGAACTCGGGGTAGACCATGATTCAACTACTAAAAATTTCTTCGGGTCTACCGAGATTCCATCTCCTGTAATGACATACCCAAGGAATTCAACCTTATTAAGGAAGAATTCGCACTTTGATAACTTGCCATACAGCTTCTCCTTCCTGAGGGTCTCCAGAACAATCCTCAAGTGCTGCTCATGCTCCTCTGGGGTCTTCGAGTATATCAGAATATCATCTATAAAGACTATAACAAACTGGTCCAGGTACTGATGAAACACCTTGTTCATCTGGTTTATAAACACTGCCGGAGAATTGGTCAACCCAAACGGCATCACCAAGAACTCGAACTTCCTATAGCGAGTCCTGAAAGTTGTCTTAGGAATGTCTTCCCTCTTCACTTTCACCTGGTGGTACCCTGACCTCAAGTCTATCTTGGAAAATACATTCGCTCCGCTCAACTGATCAAACAAGTCATTTATCCATGGCAACAAGTATTTGTTCTTGAATGTGAGGTTATTAAGTACACTGTAGTCGATACACATATATACCGATCCATCCTTCTTTGGTACAAATAGTACCAGAGCACCCCATGGTGATGAACTAGAATGGATAAAGCCCTTGTCGTGCAACTCATCTACCTGCTTCTTCAACTCCGCCAGATCGCTGATGTTTACTCTATAGACGTGCTGAGAGATCGGCTCTGCGCCTGGTACTAAATCTATAGAGAATTTTACCTCTCTGTCTGGTGGCAACCCTGGTAACTCCTCTGGAAAGATATCTAAGAACTCTGCAATCAACGGATGTGGCGGCTCCTGCACCTCGACCAAAGCTCCACAGAAATTGCCTTCGCTCTGTTCTGCTCCTCGGACGAACTCGAACTCTGGCTCTTCTGGCGTCTGAAATAAAACTCTGCCTCCACGACAATCGATACTAGCGTGATGTCTACTCAACCAATCTATCCCGGGTACTATATCGTAACTCGGAAGTAGCATTATGAGTAAACATATGCTCGGCTCACGGCCTCCCAAATAAACTCTCTTATTCTTGAAAACATCACTGACCAGGATAATGCCACCCCCGGTCATGATCTTGCAAGTCCTCGCCAATGGTTCAGACTCAAGACGATGCCTTAAAGCAAAAGATACAGATATAAAGCTATGAGAAGCACCAGAATCAAACAAAATATGAGCTGGAAAGGAGTCGAGATAAACTGAACCTGAGATGACATCGCCAACCGGCTCCTCCTCCTCAACAGTCAAGGCAAAATCTCGCCCCTGTCGCTGCGCTCCTCTCTACTGCTGATGCTGGGCAAACTGCTGCTGCTGTGGTGGAAGAGGTCCTCTTTGCTGGCCCACTGGTGGTCTAGCAGGTGCCATCTGTGACTATCCTCCATCCTGAGCTGGACAAGCTGGGACTTTGGGACAAGCCCGCAACTGATGATCTCCCGATCCACAGAATAAGCATTGGCGTAGCCTCATCTTGCATGCGTCCCATCCGTATCATTGCTTCTTACAGAAAGTGCAAGGAACTGCTGCCCTCTAGATCTGATGCATCTATTGATCTAGCGCTCTAGCTGGCCTGTGATACTGCTGCCTCTGGTGCTGGTAAGGCCTCTGGTGCTGCTGTTGGAAGTAAGGCCTCTTCGCTGGACCCATGTTATTACTGGATCCTCTGGTGTCCCTCGACCTCTAAGATCCAAGCTCTAAGTCATCCTCCGCTCTCTACGCCTGTCTAAGTATCTCCTCGAAGGTGGCAGTAGGATCTTCGTTGATGTGGGGTTTGACCTCCTGGTTTAGGCCCTTCCAGAACTTCCTTGCTCTGCCTCTAGGGTTCTGACCCTCCACGAAGCGACCTAATCGATAATACTCTGCCGCATACTCGTCCACTGACATACCTCCCTGGATGGGGTATTGGAACTGACTCTCCAAAGATGTAAGAGCCACGTCTGGGAAGAACTTCTCCTTGAAAAGCTCTTTGAAGGCTTCCCAAGAGAGTCATGGTACTGCAATCGTCGGGTATGTCCGAAACCATGCCAATGCTATGTCAAATATCATACAACCCGCTGCCTCTATCTATAGCACCTCTGGAATCTGCGCTAGCCGCAGGTTCCGCTCGATGTCCTCGATCCACTCGTCCGCATAAATAATCCCCTCTGTGCCCCTGAAGTCCTTTAGGCCCATCCTCTTGAAATCGATGATGGTACCCAGCCTCGGCTGATGAGGAATAAACTGAGCTAGTGTCGTCTGTGGCTAGGTGGTAGTAGCTCTCCACTATTGTAAGTGCGATCTAGTGAGCGTTCTCCACGCTCTGTCGCAGGACCTATGACTGTCGCTACTGCGCCTCCATCATCTGCTGGAAGAGAGTGAACAACTGCGTCTGATTAACTACTGGTGGTGGAGGTAGAAAATCCTCGGAAGTTGTCTGCCCTGTCCTCGGCACTGGAGGTGGAGCACCTCCGAAAGCTGCTGCCGATACGCCCACCTGGACCGGTGAAGCTGACCTCTTGAATGTAGGTGCTGGACCATCGTCTGAGGGTACTACCCTCATGGGTGATGAAGTGACTGATCGCGCTATCGTGGCACCTGAGTGCTGGGAACGTGTCTTCGGCAGCATCCTGAAGATAGATTGAAATAAGGAGTCAATATTGAATATGATACGATACCATCAAAGAAGAAAAGAACTTATTCAAAATAAAAGACAATATTCAATGATAAGGATTGCAAAATAGATATTGGAATTTCCTAGCTGTGATTGAGTAACCTCTCAGCCTAAATCATGTTTCCTAAAGCAGGCTCGTAGCAGTACTCTAGATGAGCACCACTACGATATCGTACTACTTGTGAATCTAGACCGGCATGAGCCACCACTAAAAATGTGTCATGACCCGCACTCGAATATTCGGGCACGAGATATGGTTACGCCCAGCCTACGCTGCAGAATCGGCGGTAGAACAATATCTTGGTCATTTCTAACTATCTAACATCTCAATAATTTAATATGGTACCTGTCAATCATCTCAACTCCAAATGGAGGAACAATAAGGTATCTCACAAGAATAACTAATCTCAATAACAAAATAAACTAAGAAAGAAAAATGTACGAATGGAATAGCGAAGGAAAGAAAGATACAATCTACAATCTGAAATAATATACAAGATATGAATCCACCAAATAATAGTCTAATACAATCCAATACAAAATATAACTAGATCTCCTCGGGCTCTACAACTAAGTCCTCATGGTGAATAGGAGTATCCTCTATAGGTACTGTCACGACCCGCACCCGGAATAGGGGCACGAGTGCGTGGGTACGTCCAGCCTACGTCGCAGCATCGGCAGTAGAACGCTGTCTAGGTCAAAACACTATCTAAACAATCTCACACGAGTATCCAACTCCATAAAGGGACACAGATATCACAATATAATATGAACAATATACTCAATCACATAACAATAGCACGATAAGATATCGAAGAAATAAATAAATCAAAGTGCAACACAAGTCTAAAATAGAAATAATCTAATTCAACAATAATATCCAAGTCTCAACAAAATATGTCGGAGACAAATTCGGTACCAAAATCTGCTAAAAGTAAATAACTAAATAACTAGTGATCCCGGCTAGACCTCCCGGAATCACACCTGGCTACAAGGTCCAAGTCTACAGCTACTCTCCCTGTGGTCCAAAAATGTCGGACACCAGTCCTCTAAGTCGTAGTCTGGAAAAATATTTTCAGTCAAGATGGAGCAAAGTACATCTCTAATAGCAGTTCTACATCAATAATATAAACTATGTAGCAGTAAATAGATGGAAATATACAAGATGCATATACATGTACAAGAGATATACAATAAAGGAAATACTGGAAATACTGGAAATAAATGTGGGAAGGACAATATGTCAATGAACAAGAATACTATGACTAAGTGTGTGAGTACTAGCTTTAACATGTGATCGGCTTGGGAACTTGTACAGGAATAATGGCCTGGCTAGTCATACGTGCGGTGTATGACCAACACTAACATGTGAACAGGACTTGTACATGAAGGGTATGATCACATATCTACACTAAAATACTCCCCACCCCGACTGGTATAGTAGATCCAACCATGGTATGCTATGGCACGGGATTCTCTAGGAAGGTAGCAAGTCTCTCCGAGAATCAGTGTCTGTACATGCACAAGATAAACAATGAAATAAGACTTGTACAAGATACACCATGTACAAGGAATAATATCTCATGACGAGATCCGGATAGACCAATCCGTATAACCATCGTGTCAAAAAATATGGATATTTATACTAAATACAATGAACATAGAGGATATCATAGATAAGAAACTATCAGAGAATGTACTCGCCTGGGGTCCTTAGCTAGCAATACCAATATCTGCTCCTGAAGTCTCGCAAGACGATCCAATAGTCCTATACATATATAATATAATACAATATTGCATCAGACATTATACTAACATACACGATCAAAACACAATGAACTCTGGGCTACGCTCGGTATAATACTGGTCAACTAGGGTCAAGTGTGCATCTGATTGCACGGGTGTCGCGTCTGTAATTGCTGTGCAAAACAGACAGTCAATAATACGGTCTTGCCAGTACGTCAATGTACATAAGGCAGTCTGATCACTAATACTCAGGGTTACAAGGTCATGTGCAACTACGGGATATCCGCAGCTATACCTAGGGGTCAAACAGCATGTACATATTGCAATCATAATTAACAATATATTTAATTACTTATAATATATAATATATATATACATACCATATATTTGTATATATATAACAACCAATAATTATATGTATACCAAAGAATACATATACTGAATATATATATGCATACACCAAGTGAATAATATACATATACTATATATATATATATATATATATATATATATATATATATATATATATATATATATATATATATATATATATATATATATATATATATATATATATATATATGTATGTGTGTGTGTGTGTGTGTGTGTGTGTGTGTGTGTGTGTACCTATTGAATACATATACTATATACATGTATATATATAATATATATATATATATACCAATATATACATACTAATAAAAAGTCCCCAATTGCCAAGTAGCTCCTCTCCTTGTAGATCTTGGCCTCCTTCTCCTTGATCCTTGCTTTCTTCTTGTAGATCTTTGGTGTAGAAACCTCAATGATGAATTTAGAAAAAGATTAGTGAAGAATTGATGAGGGAATGGAGGGAATTTGGAAGAGGGAAAATTATATATCTCGATTTTGGGATGAAATGAAATGAGAGCACTCTCTCTCCTCTCTCAATAGGCTGGCCATGTAAACCCCTCCCCAAGCAATTTACATAGTCACAAATACCCCTCGGGACCTCTCATAAAGAAATTAATTAAGGGGGAAGGTTCTAGTCTAATGGTTTCTCTAATTAATCAAGCATTCTAATCCATGGGCCTAATTCATGGGCTCAACTTAGACTCAACTAAAAGTTGGTTAATGCATTCTAAATAAATGGGTTAGGTCCACCATAAAAGTCTAAAATAAATCTACAACTAGCAAACAACAATTAATACAATAATTAAATAATCATGCATGCACAAATATTAAAAATAAATAATCCTCAAAATAAAATTACCCATGTAAATTACCAAACTACCCTTGAATGAAAAAGTGAGGGTGACACATATTATAAAACCCCTAATTCTGAAAACCGTATTATTTAAATTATTTAGTTATTATGAGATAAATAGAGAGAATATATTTTATTTAATTTTTATTTGTGGTGTTTGTGCATTTAGGAGATTTATGGGGCCATTATAATTTTTTTCCTAATTTATTCCATGTAGGAGACCCTTTGGACAGTTGCTAGCTTAATGGTATGCACCAACATAATTTTTAGAATTTTCTATGTATAGATATGTGTATATATATATATATATATATATATATATATATATATATATATATATATAATTCATATTGGATCTCAACCCGAAACCCGAAACCCTCTATCCTAAAACCACTACCCGTTTAAACCCTACCCAGACCCGTTAGGAGAAGAAAATATCACCAACAGCAGTAGCAAAAACCAACTTTCCTTTTCCTTCTCCGCGTATGTGAGCCATCTCATTCCACCGCTTCTTATCTCTATTATTACTAAACTCTCCTTAACCGAAACCAAAAGCAAAGAAAGAAGGAAACAGCAGCAGCTCATCCCCCCCCACGTGTATTCATTTTCTTTCCCCGCATGTGACTCATCACCCACCGCCTCTTTATCTATATATATATTACAAACTCCCAAACCCTAATCCCACTTCTTCCTTCAAACGTAACACAATATTGGACGCTTGCACTATACAGAACTCTTGCTCGGCAAGTATACCTTGTCATTGTACCAATATTTACATTCCATATGATGCATGCATAATTTATTTCTGCTTATTTAGTTCATTTATTTTAACTGCTATATAAATTGTGCGTCCAAGGAAACTTGGGTGTAACGACGGTGTCGTCGTATTCTGTTTTTATTTATGTATATGCATTGGACCTACTTTATAAGACCGCCCCATTATTTTGATGCATTTTATGTTTCATTGGCCGTGACACTGTTGTTATACGAGTTGTGAGTCTCATATAGATCATGGACTGCATGACAGGTCTAGCCTCCTGTACGTATGGGCCGTGCGTTAGGGATGACTGCTGATAGAAACTTTGTATGCTAGTAGACCTGGCAGTTATTTAGAGGTTTTATCGTGTCACGGATGTGGCATGCTTAGAGCATGGGATGGGAAGAACGACAAGTAAGGCGTTTGGGCTCCTTTGCACTTTCCTTTTATGTAACCCGGAAGCTCCACTGGAGACACGGGCGGTGATGACCCCATTTACTACTTGGCGGCCTCTGCCGTTCAAAAGACGACATACTTTGAGGCCCCTGATTCTCCGAGAGAGTCACACCAATCCTATTTTTTTAGCCAGATAGCCCACTTGGTGGAAAGTTGTTCTCAAACTGCATTCACTTAGACGGTTAGGCGACCTATTGGATGTTTATATTTTAGTACTTATTGGCATGTTATTATGTATCTTGTTACGTCCCTCTGAGGACCTGGTCCCTTTCCAGATATGGACGAGCAGGAGTATCCACAGGAGTATGGTCCTGGACCTGACGCTACTTACCAGACTGAGGAGGTTTTACCCTCGGAGTATCTGTGATTTTATTATCGTTGTTTAGAGATCCTTGTTGCTACTTCAGTATAGTCGTTTTGTAGTGGATTTGTTTCCACCCGACTATCAGACTTGATACTCATCTTGATATTCAGATATTATTCAGTTCTTTATTCCTACTTATTATTTGTGCTGTGGATGAGATATAGATTGTGTGTGACTTGTTGTGACAGTATATTACCACTGGTGGATTGGATATTCATATACAGCGTACGTGTGTATATGGTTTCCATATATTGGAGTTCGTATACATACGGCTGGGCGTGTTACGTATTCCTAGTCCTACGTATTTTGGGACTGGGGCGTGACATATTTTTGGTGGTGGCCCATGCAGGTCCAGAATATATTGTCTCGGTTACGTAACTGTACCGAACAAGCCTGCGTATAAGAATAGAGTATAAGGATCTCATCCACACTTGACTAAAACCCCATTCTTCCTTTCAACTATCCTATGTATGGATAAACAAAGTTTTATGCCAAAACCCTTTTCTTTGTGACCAGACCCTTTACCCTTGTTGGTGTAAAAGCCAAATGACTGTTGTTGGCGTAAAAGCTAAATAACTGTCTGGTTGGCGTAAAAAGGCCAAACTATGAAGAAGATTGCCTCCTTTACGCTGCGGTTATGACAACTTCTACCCACGATCAATCCGAGTATGACAGGTATCCCTTTATAAGACTATGGCATGCAAGCCACGTAGGTAACTACCCCTGCGTAAACTTGATGATTCATGAATAATAGATAACCAGCGTAAAGTAGCCTGATTAGGCATAAAATGTAAGGATGGTAATGTGAGCGTATTTGGCACAGCTTTAGCTTTCCCAGTCAAGAACAAATCTCGTACATTAAATGCAGAGATATGCCTTGAGCCCTGTGCAGAAACAGCTTTTTGACGTGGCATCTGATTTTGTCTTACCTTGAGCGTAAAAACTTATTTCTGTAGGCAGCGTATTCAGAAGACTCCATTTTTTTTCCTTTTCGATGCATAAAAACAACTTGTATCAAATATGTCACTAAACGACAACCTGGGTCTCTATGCAAAATCATCATCACAGCCGTCCTCTCGATCATCGTGTAGTACTTTTGTCAGATGTCAGGTTCACTGATTTGTTTGACAAATTCATCCGAGGAATACGAAGAGTTCCTCGTATAAACTTTATGCTGCAATGTATTTTATATTTTTACGTAGACTTTACGCACGCAGATTTTACGCGCAGACTTTTTACGCAGATTTTACGTACGCAGATTTTATGTACGCAGATTTTACGCGCAGACTTTTTACGCAGATTTTACGCGCAGATTTTTTACGCAGATTTTACGCACAGACTTTTTATGCAAACTTTTACGCCGACATCTTTGAATCTCTGCTTTGCGCAGACAGCTCTGAAGCCATATTTTATGCGACAGTTTTGAATCTCTACTTTACGCCAAACTCCCTTGAATCTCTACTTTATGCAGACAACTCTGAAGTCTTACTTTACGCCAAACTTCCTTGAATCTCTACTTTACACAGACAACTCTAAAGTCTTACTTTACGCCAAATTTCCTTGAATCTCTGTTTTACGTGGACAGCTTAGCAACCTGTTTTACGCAAACAACCTTGAAGCCCTATTTTACGCAGGGAAGGACTTCATTTATGTTGGGGGTTTTGACTATAAAATACGCGGACAATTCCCTAGCATATTTCATGCTTCTACATTCTATTTAATACTTGCATCATGTTTGATCCCTGTACTTCTTCTAAACGTTGTGTACATCGCCTGCAGAGAGATGGATATGCAGAAAGGATGTACTGTCGTCGATGGCGACACAACTCCTGAAGTCAATGGTCAGACTCAAGGAGGGACCTAAACAATTCCTAAACTTCCAGGACCAGATGGACAGATTCACAATCCAGTTCCATCTGATCTTCCCATTCCACCTAATGGGAACCTTCCAATCTCATCGACACCGCAGGATGGCCAGGCACAACTGTTCCAATTCTTCCAGATGATAATGCAAGAACAGCAACAACAGGCCGCCACACTAGCTACAGAGCAGAGGCAGCAAGCAGCATAACAGAGACAAGAGTTCCTAGCAGCACTTGAAAGGATGGCTGCACAGGCTACTGTGCCAACTCAAGCACTAGCTCCAGAACCTCGAGCTAGAGTTGGTTCAGTAAAGGACTTTATACAGATGGGTCCGAGGCCGTACAAGGGCATTGAGAGCCCAGAGGAAACTACTAATTGGATCACTCACATTCGGAAGTTATTAGAGGCATCACAGCTACCTGCAGACCTATGGATGACAGGTGTAAGAACGCTTCTAGATAGTAATGCTCATCACTGGTGGGAATCCATGGAGCGCCAGCTGGGTACATACTAGACATGGGAGCAATTCTTGGAGTGCTTTAAAAGAAAGTACTTCCCGGACACCGTTAGAGATGCATTGTACGATCAGTTTCTCCACCTGGAGCAGGGAAAACAGAACAGTGGATGAGTATGATGCCGAGTTTAGTCGCCTTAGTAAATATGGCGCTGCCCTGATACCAGATGACTTGGCCAAGGCTAAGAGGTTTTATCGCGGACTGACTCAGGAGATCCAACATTACACAAGCTCACAGTTCCGGATCTCTTATGTCGAGTTACTGACAGAAGCCAGATTGCAAGAAACCATCAGCAAAGGAAAGGGAGGTCAGCTAAGGACACAACAAGGACCAATAAGGATACAGTAAGGAGGACCTATCAGACGTCCTTTGGAACAAAGAGCCGGACCGTACCAGATTCCGGAGAAGCCCTAATATAATTATTGTGGGAGACGTGAGCACATTTCGAGAGATTGTCGGAACCGCTTAGGACAATGTATAAGGTGTGGTTCCGAACAGCATTTGGTAAGAGACTGCCCAATGCAGCAGACAGTGACACTTTCACCGCCAGTATAGGAGCTAGTACTTCCAGCACCGAAGCCAGCTCAGCAGATAAATAGACTAGGAGAATCAACTTGGCAGCGCGAGGACAGTAGGTGCGAACGTTTTCTGAACCTATTCGTTAACCAAGGTATAAATTTACTTTGTTAATTTATATCTTTTGTCATCCTTGACTTTCTACCGTGACTTGGTTTTAATTTCGAAGACGAAATTTTTATAAGTTGGGTAGAATGTAAAACCCCTAATTCTGAAAACTGTATTATTTAAATTATTTAGTAATTATGAGCTAAATAGAGAGAATAGATTTTATTTAATATTTATTTGTGGTGTTTGTGCATTTAGGAGATTTATGGGGCCATTATAAAAAAATTTCCTAATTTATTCCATGTAGGAGACCATTTGGACAGTTGCTAGCTTAATGGTATGCACCAACATAATTTTTAGAATTTTCTATGTATAGATATGTGTATATATATATATTCCTATTGGATCTCAACCCGAAACCCGAAACCCTCTATCCTAAAACCACTACCCGTTTAAACCCTACCCGGACCCGTTAGGAGATGAAAATATCACTAGCAGCAGTAGCAAACACCAACTTTCCTTTTCCTTCTCCGCGCATGTGAGCCATCTCATTCCACCGCTTCTTATCTCTATTATTACTAAACTCTCCTTAACCGAAACCAAAAGCAAAGAAAGAAGGAAACAGCAGCAGCTCACCCCCCCCCCCCCCCCCCGCGTGTATTTATTTCCTTTCCCCGCATGTGACTCATCACCCACCGCCTCTTTATCTCTATATATATTACAAACTCCCAAACCCTAATCCTACTTCTTCCTCCAAATGTAACACCATATTGGATGCTTGCACTATACATAACTCTTGCTCGGCAAGTATACCTTGCCATTGTACTAATATTTACATTCTATATGATGCATGCATAATTTATTTCTGCTTATTTAGTTCATTTATTTTAACTGTTATATAAATTATGCGTCTAAGGAAACTTGGGTGCAACGACGGTGTCGTCGTATTCTGTTTTTATTTATGTATATGCATTGGACCTACTTTATGAGACCACCCTATTATTTTGAGGTATTTTATGTTTCATTGGCCGTGACACAGTTGTTACACGAGTTGTGAGTCTCATATAGATCATGGACTGCGTGACAGGTCTGGCCTCCTGTACGCATGGGCCGTGCGTTAGGGATGACTGCTGATAGAAACTTTATATGCTAGTAGACCTGGTAGTTATTTAGAGGTTTTATCGTGTCATGGATGTGGCATGCTTAGAGCATGGGTAGGGAGAACAACAAGTAAGGCGTTTGGGCTCCTTTGCACTTTCCTTTTATGTAACCCGGAAGCTCCACTGGAGACACGGGCGGTGATGACCCCATTTACTACTTGGCGGCCTCTGCCGTTCAAAAGACGACATGCTTTGCGGCCCCTGATTCTCCGAGAGAGTCATGCCAATCCTATTTTTTAGCCAGATAGCCCACTTGGTGGAAAGTTGTTCTCAAACTGCATTCACTTAGATGGTTAGGCGACCTATTGGATATTTATATTTCAGTACTTATTGGCATGTTATTATGTATCTTGTTACGTCCCTCTGGGGACCTGGTCCCTTTCCAAATATGGACGAGCAGGAGTATCCACAGGAGTATGGTCCTGGACCTGATGCTAGGTTTTACCCTCGGAGTATCTGTGATTTTATTATCACTGTTTAGAGATCCTTGTTGCTACTTCAGTATAGTCATTTTGTAGTGGATTTGTTTTCACCCGACTATTATACTTAATACTCATCTTGATATTCAGATATTATTCAGCTCTTTATTCCTACTTATTATTTGTGTTGTGGAAGAGATATAGATTGTGTGTGACTTGTTGTGACAGTATATTACCACTGGTGGATTGGATATTCATATACAGCGTACGTGTGTATATGGTTTCCATATATTGGAGTTCGTATACATATGGCTGGGCGTGTTACGTATTCCTAGTCCTACGTATTTTGGGACTGGGGCGTGACACATATAGATAAGTTATCCTCGCTTAGCGATAATCCGTGTGCGAGTCATTATCGAGAATATCTGAAATACCTGAATGATCATGAGTATAACACACATGTACATATGGAGCTCTTGAATACCTTATGCAACACACCCGATAATCCGAATAACTCGTGCACCCGAAACATAATCTCGCTCACAACACTTGTGTTTGCATATGCTATTACCCCTGGATTTCATAATAAATGCTCGTGCTTGAATTAGCTTGGTTTGCCTTGGACAGGGAAGGACAAATGTTAAGTTGGTAAGTCTTGCTGTGTTCCTTATATCGCACGGCATACTACCACACGAGTTAGGCTTTTTATCATTGCCATAAAACTGATCCTAAGGCATGATTAGAAAGATAACTTAATAGATGGTGCACATAACCTATATAACATGTTTGGATTTATCGAGTGGGCGAGAAGCCTCCCCACCAGTGTATTTATGTACTGATAACCCACCAGATTACTTGCAGGGTGCGAGAGAACCACGTTCGGTGCAGATGCCTCCTTCGTGCGTGCTAAGGCGTGGAGTTCACTCTGGAGCCTTGGAATATTGCGTCCGGAACTGAAGAACATATACAAGACATAATATTGAAACATCGCCTATGTATTATTCTATAAATGTAGCCACTTGGCATGCTTTTACTGTTTTAGAGAGAGAGGCTTGAGCGACTTATAATCTCGGCCTAGTGCCGCTTGTAACACTTGTTCAATATCAATAAAGAGCTGCTTTACTTCCATACTTGTGTTATTCAATGCTTCCACTATTGACGACTCTGTGAACTTGTTACCAATTGCCTGTGCATTTATAATTTTGTTGCACTCGGACAATCTGTGAGATTATGTGGCTTAGACCTCTTACCGCATGTTCATATCATGGCCTTGCACGGCGCGGCTTACGCTCGTACAAAATCACGCCCAGATGGGTCAAGCGATCGTCCCGCGGGAGCGCTGGCGCGGTAATTCTTGCCTGGCAGGGACGGCCAATTTCCTGCGGGAGATCGGGGTGTGACATATTGGTATCAAAGCATGGCTTTACGCCTTTGGATTTTGTTTCGATTTTCTCAGTTTTGAAAGCTCGTTCGTGGGTTATGTGCATACGCTCTCTCTCAATGTCCCATCGGAATATTCCAAATAATAAGTATAAATACTTTTTAAAAGTTGCATGTAAATGATATGATTGCTTGGACGAGATTGTGATGCGAGGGCCGTTGTGCCGACCTGTGTTGGACTTTGTGAGAATAGACTCGTGCTAGAATTTGTGAGTTATGTGCGAACCTGAATACCTATACGTGATTACCCAACTAGTTAGTATGCGAAATAGAATATCGTTCAAACGGTTAGCTATGCACACAGCCTTTCAGCTAAGTTGTGTTGAGTATCGCGCGCCAAGAACCTTTGGTGCAAGCTAAGTTGCAACGAGATTGGGATATCGTTCAGATAAGAGACAAGTCAGACTTAGAATGACAACCGATAGAAACATTATCAGATTTATCGCTTAGGCGAATATAGAGAATCGTTCTTGGATTTTGGGAAAATAGCTCGAATGGTATTTTGTGTCGGAAGATATAAATCGAATAAGGTTTACTTGGATGACTATCAACAGAAATATATACGAGACTAAGATTTATCAGACGATACCTAATTATCGTACAGGAATTCTAAGAAATGACTTGGTGAATATGCTAGCGATTGATGCGAACATTAATTGAGGATTTGATTGGGTGACTCGATTCTGAGTGGTGTATGGATCATTTAGAAATGTCCAAACGGATTCATAGTTCTCATACGATAGTTGGATTGAACGAATTGACAATGTCTTGAATAAATGATAAGGCTTATATCGAATAGGGATTCAGGAAAAGGAAATCAATATCTTGGTTAAGGAAACTTGTTAGAAACTTGGAGTATCGTGCGAGCGATTTTGGATTGAAACAAATGGAGTGAACTTGAATACAATATCTCTCGAATAGAAGTGTAAGCCATAACGAATTTGACTTGGAGTTTGGAAGAACGATCTTGAAATCTAGTTCGAAAAGATAACATTCAAAATCAGTCCCAACGAGAATGATTATCTTGCGGGAGTGCCGGCGTGGTGATTTCACGTATGGCGGAGATGATCGAACTCACAGGAATATGTTCGGTAATTATTCCAAACGAACTCGATGAATGGAACGTATCAAAAGATGGAATAGACTTGGGCTTGAATATTTGAACTTAGTTTCTTGAGGAATGCTAGAAGTAGACTATAGATTTACCGAACGGTAACATTGAAGTTGGATGATTTTGCTAGACGAATTATAATCACAGCATGAACGGACATGACTTGGTAGATTTTATATATAACTTGGATGGAGCAAAAGTGAAATGATAAGGATGTCTCGATTGTTTTGATGAAAACCATATTGTTCGACATTCTTGTCTTGTGCGAGCATAACTCTATGCTCGTGCATGCGTCAGGCTCGGATTAGAACGATTATCCAGCGGGAGCATTGACGTGGTGATCTCACGTCCAACGAGGGTGATCGAACTTGCGGGAGATCGGGGCGTGACATATTGCTATAATGGATCGTCTTGACTTTTGGTTCAACACGATAAGACAAAATTGGAAATACAAATGAATCAAAAATATTTCATGGATAAGTTAGCCTAGAACCTGAAATAAATCATGCTTGATGGTTTCGTGAATGGATACGTCAATCATGTTAGACGACTTAGAGTTATAAACAAAGGTTTAGAATCGAATCTTGCCTTGGTGGTCTAGACTTGGAATGGATATGGATTCTGTCAAAACATGTTTGGGAGATAGACTATACAAATCATTAGGCGTGTCCTGCATCTTGGATATATCGTAGATTTTACTGAACAGACTCGAACCTGTACAAACGAACGCATTATTGAGAGTAGGATAATATGTGCTCGATGTTAGAAATCTGAGTGAAACAAGCTTGGGTAGAGTACCCCATGCAAATGAACTATGGTTTGACCCTAGGAATTGGGGTGAGCATCGTGCGACGAATGTGCACGATGTATCGTGTACTTGAACTTGTACCTATGACCTTGTAAACTAACCTAACAATTAGGCAGATGATCCTGTGCCGAGTAAAAGAACTTGTGTAACCGACTTTAGCACATTGCTTGAACAAAGCTATAGAACTGGGGCAGCAAGACTTAGTGTTAGACTTGGAACGGTAACATGTGCTATGTTTGACTCGAACTGATAGACGCTAGTCGGTTGATCGGATAGATCATGCTTAACGGTAGTGCAAATACTTGATTTAAGTTGGAATAGAAATGACTTGGATTTGATTGACCCTGTTGGAGTATCCTTGTGATCCATAATAACAAGAACCATTAAGATTTTTGCAAAGTAGCTTGTCCGATTTTACTATCTCTAAGTTTGGTTGAATGCATAAGTTTGAGGGATGCCTTAAACGTGTGTACAATCCAAGACTCAGTGATATGTGAAACTCGAGAGCTAAGACTTCGATATCACTGAGTTGGTTGACATGCATATGTTTGAAGGATGCTTTGAATATGTGCACGATCCAGACTCGCGATATGCCGATCTCGAATGCTAGTGCAAGTAAATACCCGCATGAACAAGTATAACGACTTGTATAAGTTTGCCTTAGCCTGAGATCATATTTCAAGATGGATTGTAACGGACCCCACGTTAAGCAATATGTTCCGCACTAAGGCGCTATAGTGACCGAGTCAGAACTTGGATTGGATGATAGAGTCATTCAATGAGATAGACCCAGTATACACGCAACACGGTATAAGGAACGAGTAGAAAATTATGTTTGAACGGATTTAGTGGTACCAATTGCTATGCTTGGATAGATTCGATAGTACGATAGAACGGCTTACGCTCAGGAAGTCTCGAGGATGAAATTTTTTCTGAGTGGTGTATAATGTAATGACCCATTCCGTTCAAGCAGACAGCCGATTCAAACGGCAAAAGTGCAACGACCCGACCCACTTTGCTTAGCGAGAATAGTCGTTTAAGGCAAAAGGATTTTCAGACTTGACCCTTCAGGAGTTTCGGCTTAGTCTTTCAGAGGCTCGCTCGGAGTATCGCTCGACCGAGGCAAATCATCGCTAAGGTGGGTGGCTACGATTAACTTGTCTTTGCTTAGCCAGTATACTTAAAATATAGACGATACATGCTAGTCGCCAGGTGAATCACCCATGCATGCTAATAAAGAATACAACGCACCTAGCTAAGGGAATAATCCTAACTTGTATTGCTTGTGTTAGAACATGGAAATAAAATATTGCTTATATACAGACCCTCGCATGCTACATTTGCCTTGTGAAACTAGACCCCGCTAATGCCTCGAATAGAATGATATGTATGTACTCTTCGTAGTACACTGCTTTACTTGTTTATACTACATGACCCTGGATTATGTCGCTCGGTATATCCCTTTACGGTTTCACTCATCGCTTACCCTTAGACCAGTGCCAAAAGTAATTGCTTATGTTCTAAATGAATGCAATGCTTGCCTGCTTATATGTTAATTTGTATTCGTTGCCTCGTTTCAATACTTGCCACATAACCTTTGTCTTGACCGTGTAATACTATCCATGTCATGCATTCATTTAGTTCTCCCCAGAAGATTATCCAATAGTTGTTACGTGCATGTGTAAACCTAAACTATTCTGGACTGTTAGGTCGCCAAGGCAGTCCCCGAACTAGGGGAATGCATCAAAAAAAGTGGAACACTGATCGAGAATCATGTCAAGTTTACATCTGAACGAGAATCATGTCAAGCAAATCAAGAATCACAGCTTGTAGAGCAAATGTTCGTTCAGAACAAGAATCATGGATCATCATGTCAAGTTGTATGAATCTAGAAGACCTTAGAGACTTGCATGTCACGGACAACTTGGAAACAAGGTACAGTTCTACGGACAATCACCAGGACACCATGGTCGATCCGATCCGGATGGAACTTCATGTGTAGTCTTCATGTGCTTGGACGGGATGGTTTATAGCACTTTATGTACTTTCGTTGCATTCCTTCCTTGTCATTGACTAGGGTCCTTTATGGCTATGCCAGTGACTCATGCTCATATAAATAAGTCATAATCGCTTAGAGGTAATCCGTGTGCGAGTTATTGCATCGCATCAAGAATATCTGAAACACCTGAACGATCATGAGTATAACACACATATACATACGGAGCACTTGAACACCTTATGCTACACACCCGATAATCCGAGTAACACGTGCACCCGAAACATAATCTCGCTCACAACACTTGTGTTTGCATATGCTATTGCCCCTGGATTTCATAATTAATGCTCGTGCTTGAATTAACTCGGTTTGCCTTTGATAGGGAAGGACAAATGGTAAGTTGGTAAGTCTCGCCGTGTTCCTTATATCGTACGGTATACTGCCACACGAGTTAGGCTTTTTATCATTACCATGAAACTGATCCTAAGGCAAGATTAGAAAGATAACTTAATAGATGGTGCATGAAACCTATATAACGTGTTTGGATTTGTCGAGCGGGCGAGAATCCTCTCCACCAGTGCATTCATGTACTGATAACCTACCAAATTGCTTACAGGGTGCGGAAAAACCTCGTTCGGCGCGGATGCCTCCTTCATGCGTGCAAAGGCGTGGAGTTTACTCTGGATCCTTGGAACGTTATGTCCGGAACTGAAGCACATATACAAGACATAATATTGCAACATTGCCTATGTATCATTTCATAAATGTAGCCACTTAGCACGCTTTTATTGTTTTAGAGAGAGAGGCTTGAGCGACTTGTAATGTCGGCCTAGCGCCGCTTGTAACACTTATTCAATATCAATAAAGAGTTGCTTTACTTCCATACTTGTATTATTCAATGCTTTCGCTATTGACGACTCTGTGAACTTGTTACCAATCGCCTGTGCATTTATAATTTTGCTGCACTCGGACAATCTGTGCGACTCCGTGGCTTAGACCTCTTACCGCTTGCAGTGGCGCGGCTTACGCTCATGCGGCATCATGTCCAGATGGGTCAAGCGATCGTCCCGCGGGAGCACTGGTGCGGTGATTCATGCCTGGTGGGGACGGCCGATTTCCTGCGGGTGATCGGGGTGTGACAAGCACCAGACCACTTGAGTGAGTTTTCTTACTTTTCCACTTTGATGTATATTTTAATTTTGTTGGCGTTTAGCTACCGAGCACATGTTTAGCTCATATTTTGGTTTGATCAGTTAGCCCACAGACAATAGCATGATTGATATATCCTATAGTTGATCATGTACGACTTAGATTCTGGCTAGTTTATTCATTGTGTGTTCACTAGCTTCATGATCATCTGTATATTATAGTTTGGGATGCTTTACTATTATATTTCAGCTGATCTTATATCTTGTTATTATTTTTGTTGTTCTTGTGATTGAGATACTAGGGTTTGTTGGACCTAGACTTGACTGTTGGTTTGTAGTAGTGACCCATCATATCTTACAGCTTTACCGTATATGAAAAGTACCGATGTACTCCAAGTATACGTAGCTGGCCTTATCAGTCCTACTCTCCAATATTCTGGTTTTGAGGCGTAACACTCGCAGGTTTGGTCAAACAATCAACCATCTCCCCTAGTGTGGACTCGCAGGCTGATAAAAATATAAGACAAAAATAGTAGTTCAACTATAACGTACTCGTCCTTCCCACTCCCCATGATACAGAATAACTCAAACAAGGTACAAATTTAAACAAATCTAGTATGAACAAGTGCCAAAACATGAACAAGGACGATGTAGCAACGAGACAACTAATCTAGCATGCCTAATATGATAAAATATACATCAACTGACAATAAAGAGAACACTTGATAATGAACATGTTATACAGAAGAAAGAAATTTAGCATGTAAAATACTGTAAAGATGGCAAGGTATCTTGACTGCTCCAAAAAATGATGAAGTCGCAACTCAAGACGTCGTCTGATATATCCGTCACATAAATTAAACAAGTTAGATTTACAAAAGTGGTTGAATATGTTTTCTAATCTAATCAATTTTAATTATGAATAAAATAACCTAAAATACTAATTTAATTTAATTATATTCTAATTTTAAGGCTAACCCTAGATTTTGGTTTCAAAAAAATTAATTTTACGAATTCAGGATCCGTGACACGCAAATCGAGGCATTTTGTTGACCAAAATATCAACCGACACAAAACCAAGATTTGTGTATAAAATTATGTAGATTTTAGCTCTACATAATGCTGGAATTGACGGTTTTACCAGATCTCGAACCGGTAAGGAATTATCGCCCATATAGAGCATAGATGACAGTTTTTGGTGGTTTTCTAGTTACTTTTAGGTTGCACAAAATTTTTAGAATATTAAAATAGAATATTTACTTCTGATAAAAATATATGATATATTTTGTCATATTATCTTTCTGAAACTTCAAACGGATCGTGATTCCAAGTTCGGGATCTCCCGAAATCTCGAAAATACCAAAACGTGTCAGATTTTAGACAACCGACAATACACGAATTTTATAGAAATTTAGGTTCAGAATTTATAAAAATAAATTAGGTAT
Source organism: Iris macrosiphon (assembly GCA_036927795.1). Classification (NCBI taxonomy): domain Eukaryota; kingdom Viridiplantae; phylum Streptophyta; class Magnoliopsida; order Asparagales; family Iridaceae; genus Iris; species Iris macrosiphon. Next base: position 85,727,501 of record JAYESA010000015.1, on the reverse strand, counting down.
TCAAAAATTATACCTCAAGACGGTTCCAACGCAAGAAACAATGACGCATTTGGAGTCCGGCGCTAGGAGTTATGGTCTCACGAATTTGAAAAACCCTAGAAAGCAATCTCCCTCAAGCCTCTCTCTCTCTCTCTCTCTCTCTCTCTCTCCCCCTCCTAATATTAATTCGGCAGAATAATAACATAGGATTTTAACACCCTATTTATAGGCAGAGGCTAACGATTGGAGCCCGCAGGCGCTGACTGTACGCTAACTAACCTGCTGATTGGGTAATATAATTTTTAATTCTAGAAATCATTTATTAATCAATTTTTACCATAAATAACTCCCAATAAATATGTAAAAATATCAGAAAAAGAAATCTAGAAAAATATAAAATACCATTATAAACCCTAAAAAAATTACTTGGGACCATTTTATTGTCATAGGCTTTTACATTAAATTCCAAAAATTCTAGAAATTTATTTATTAGCCTATTTGAAAACCAAATAAATCCAAATAAATTCTAAATAAATTACATAAAATATATTTAATTATTTTAACAATAAAATAAATATTTAGTAGGAACAACATACAAGTATGGTCTCACAATAAATTATGGAAGCCATAAAAAATTATGTTTCCTATGTTTTAATTACCCAAAAAATCTAGAAAAATCCAAGAACTTCTAAAATAGCCTGAACATGATTCTAAATAAGTATTTATATAATTAATTAAATCAAAAAAGTTATTTTCTAATTAACCAACAAAATAGCCAAAAGAAATTTAATAATTTAATAAAAATACTAAAATTAAAAATTAGGGAGTTTACAAGAGTTAGCAATTTCTTTCGTCAACGGAGTAAAGGAGTTAGCTGCATAACTAGATCTCCCTCGTCACACTTCTCAGATTCTTGTACTTAGAATTTTAATATAATTCTTTGTATTCTTTGTTCAAAAAAAGCAATAAAGTTTAAAGACTTTTTTTGTGATGGAAACAACGATGATGATAATGACGATGCGGTTGCCCAGGGGTATATGCAGTTTATCTTAGGGGCCGTCGGCATTCTGGACAAGTTTAGAACATTGATACATGCCAAATATCTATACAACTTTGCAGACCTAGCCACATTGGATGAAATATCGTGCAGAAGCGGTATACTAGCATACCTTTATGCGAACTTGGTGCAGCATATCGCGTCGGTTCAAAGATAATAACATGATGCCAAACTCTACTTCATGTAAGAAAATATGTTTGTATACTTTCTATACATAATTTAAACTTTGGTTTTTTTAACATGATATTGATATTATTCCATAATCTACGTACATGTATGGATATACGAGCATTTTTCGATGCTTAAGAGGGCTACCCTTAATAGATGTTATGATGAGCACCTGCCTAGAATGTGCAGGTGGAAGCCGACTAAGGAAGGCGAAACGTTCGCATACGTTGGTCGCCCTACGTATTGCAATTAAAGATATGCACAAAGAGGAGGTGAAATAATACTTAACTTAAATCATGCCGAGCACCTTAATTTTATTTTATATTAGTAGTGTATTGTTTCGTATTAATTATTAACTTAAATTATGATCCCTGTACATATTATAGATAGTTTGGCATCCATATCGGGATATGCGGAATAGTACTCATCCTTTAAAACCAATCGCTCTATTTTATGTTCTGATAAGTTGCTATGATATCGAGGAGCCTTACATGTCTGATAGAGTGCTTCGTCAGTTTGGCTACGTATAAACTGTACCGAAGACATTGAAATTGGTAACTCATGCGAGAGGAACAAAACCCTTAAAACTATCCCGCTAGTGTACCACTGGGTCTTATACTTCTTCTCTGAGTGGCAACGTCATGTTATCGGTGCATCAGAACGACACCAGGTGGTTGAGATAACGAATTGTAGAGAGGACTACATAACATACTATGCGGAAGCCTGACATGGTATGCTGTTGAACCCTGATAATCGAAGATACAATAATGTGCCGGTAGCAGCACCTCCTTCATCCAAATCAATCTTGTATGTTGCACTGTTGAAGATGGTGAGGAATTAATTATTGAATTATAAGATTTTGATTTATTTTTTAAAGTTGTTGATTTTTTTTGTATGCTTCTCATACAGGCTAAGAAAGCCAAAAAGTTGGGAAGAAGTCTCGTCAGTTGCAAGGGCGAGAACTATGTTGAAGTTGGTGAGCAGTTGTAGAACATCGACAACGCTACTATTCCTCGAAGATAGGTAGTGGCGTACAAAGAGTCGTTATGATAATTAGGAACATTTTATATTTGTAATTAAATGCTTTGGTCATAGATGTTGGCTACTTACAAACTTTTATATTGGCCATGGATGTTGTCTACGTACAAACTTATTTTGGTACTTAAAAATCTAATAGTATATTTTGTGATACTTTGTTGGTATTCAAAATTTTGACCTAATGTGTGATACTTTTCTGAAATATAATGTTGATTGTGAGATTGATATTGAATCTAATGCTATAATGCATATTTTAGACTGCATCAACCATTTTTGGAACACTATTGGAATGTCAAATTTTGAGTATCCAATAGTATACTAGGATTGTAACAATAATTGTATCTTAGGAATGCCAAAAAATTTGACAGTCCTAAATAAATCTTACTGGATTCTTAGGACTGTCAAAAATTTTGACAGTCCTAACTTCATACAGGACTGTCAAAATTTTTGACAGTCCTAAATAAATCCTACTGGATTCTTAGGACTGTCAAAATCTTTGATAGTCCTAACTTCATATAAGACTTTTGTTACTACCCCATTTCCAGGGCAGGATATTTTTTTATTTTAATTTGGTAAATTGTGTATTGATCATAAATATTTGTATTAATATTTAATTAGTTGGTTGCATTTATTTTTATTAGTTATTTTAGGGTTTTGGCTAGCCTGGACCCATATCAGACCCTAGTGGACCCATGTCAGACCCAACCAACACCCTTGTTAGACTTATTTATTGGTGTAGAATAGTTCTTTATATTCTAATTAGTTAGTTGGAGTGATTAGGGATTAATTAGAGTGCACTTGGAACCCCAAACCTAAACCCTATTTTTGGATGACTAATTTGGAGGGCATTTTAGTCATTGTGTTATGTTGCAAAACCTAACCCTTACTTAACACTACATGGCCGGCACCCTAACCCTTCATTCCATTCTTCTTCTTCATTTTCTTCTCTCCATTCTTCTTTCTTCACTTCTTTTATTTTCTACTTCAATTCCAAGTAAGTTTTTCACCCTCCTTCTCTTCCTTCACTTACTTTCTCTCTTTAATGTAAACCCTAACCCTTCATTTTCCTCTAACCTAGGTGTGTAGAGCCTAGATTTGGTATAAAGGCTTGGCTTGGAGGCTTGGAGTCTTAAGAGTGGTGATTTCTAGGTTTTTGGAGACTTTGGCCTTGGGATTCCAACTCCCAAGAGGTAAACCCTAACTTTCCTCTTAGTGATTACTCTAATCTAGTGTAATTAGTAGTTTAGAACCTTCCTAGACCTTAGGGATACCCAAGGGAGGAAGTTGGAACTTGTTTGGTTGTGTTTGGAGACTTTGACATTAGGTTTTGTGTCAATTTTGGGCAAAATCCGAGATTGGCCCAATTTTGAGTGATGTCCTAGGTTAGACGGACCTAGGTAGACGTGTTTGGGTGTCTTGAGGGTAAGTACGTGTCCCCATTCGGACACGTGAGATCGTATCGCGGAGTTTTGGGCATTTTGGGCGATTTGGGGGTTTTCGTCGCCGTTCGGACACATGCATGTGGGATTTTGCCACGGACCTAGAATCGAAGAGTTAGTATTTTTTTGAGGTTCTAGACATCGATTAGAACTCGTGGATAAATTTTGGGTCAATTCCGAGTAGATTTGTTGTGCGTTTC